>PVJS01037448.1:0-19911 GCA_004027185.1 Glis glis
GGAAAATAGAGATTTAAAATTTGAAAATTCATAATCTAACTCCACCCTATAGGGTGTGTTCAGTCAGGCAGAAGCCTTAATGAATCCACACCCTTAATCCAAATGGCTCCACTCCACACCTGAGATGTTTAATGTAAATAGGGTGGGTGAGGAGGACAAAGGTCAGACCCCACTGCCTATCTGTTACCAGGGAAACTGAGGACTAAGAGGAAGTCCTGCCCTCCACTGTGCGACCCTACCTACCCCTCCTATAAAAGAACTGCGAAAGCACGCAGAAGCTCTCTTGCTCTCTAGCTCGCCTGGATGGATGGATGCCTGCAGGGAGACTTGCTCACCCTTTCTTAGATGACCCCCCACCTTTCTTAGATGACCCCCAACCTGTATCCCCACCTTTCTTAAGTTAATTAAACCTTTGCCTTTTTCTGATGGCACGTGTTGAAATTCTTATTCATCATGGAAGCCAAGGACCCCTCAGAATTAGCATGTGTTTCCCATGACAATATGTCTGATAAAGAATTAATATCCAGAAAATATAAATCCTACAACCCAACAAGAGCAACAAATACAGTTAAAAAATGGGCAAAGAACCTGAATAAATATTTCTCCAAAGAAGATATACAAATGGCCAATAAGCACATGAAGAGGTGTTCAACATAGCTATTCATTAGGGAAATGCAAATCAAGACCACAATGAGATACTACTTCGTTGTCATTAGGATGCCTATTATAAAACAAATCAATAGCAAAAATGAAAAAACCTAGAAATAACAGGTGTTGGTAAGAAAGTGGTGGAATCAGAGCCCTGTGTATTGCTGGTGAGAATGTACCTGCTGTGGAAAGAAGTCTGGTGGTTTCTCGAAAAATTAAACATGGAATTACCACATGATCAAGCAATTTCCCATTCAGGTACACATCTAAAGGAAGGTGAAAAAGAAAAGAAGGACTCAAGCAGATTCTTGCATATCAACACTTATAACAGTATTATTCACAGGAGCAAAAAGGTAGAAGCAACCCAAATATTCACCAACAGATAAATGTGTAAACAAAATGTCATGTATATGTACAATGGAATATGATTCAGCCTTGAAAAAGGAAAGACATTCTGATACATGCTATAACATGATTGGACCTTGAAAATATTATACTGTCAAATAAAGCAAACATAAAAGGACAAATATTGTATGATTCCACTTATGTGAGGCACCTAAAATAGGCAAACTCAGAGACAGAAAATAAAAGCTGGGGAAGTTATTGTTTAATAGATAAAGAGTTTT
The DNA here is from genome assembly GCA_004027185.1 of Glis glis. Taxonomy (NCBI): domain Eukaryota; kingdom Metazoa; phylum Chordata; class Mammalia; order Rodentia; family Gliridae; genus Glis; species Glis glis. Next base: position 1,275 of record PVJS01037448.1, read on the forward strand.
AAATTGGAAAGATAAAAATGTTATGGAAGCTGGGCATAGTGGCATGTACCTAAAATCCCAGTACTTGGGAGGCTAAGACAGGAAAATCCCAAGTTTAAGGCTAGCGTTGGCAACTTAGCAAGACCCTGTCTCAAAATAAAAAATAAAAAGGACTAGGGATATAGCTCAGTGGTACAGTACCCCTGGGTTGAATCCTCAGTACCATACACACACAAGTTCTGGAAATGAGTAATTGTAAATACAGCATCGTAAATGTGTTTATTGACATTGGGTTCATGTGGATAAAATGGTTAAAATGTAAATTGTATGTCTACCAGAGTGAAAAAAACTTTTTAAAAGGAAAGATTGGATTGGAAGAAGGTACAGAGTGTAGATGGGAATATTAGTAAGAAATAATTTTGTACAAGGGCAAAAGTCAAACTGATGATATCTTGGGTTAAGGTAGGAGCAGTTGAAATGAAATTGGTGTGTGTGTGTGTGTGTGTGTGAGAGAGAGAGAGAGAGAGAGAGAGAGAGAGAGAGAGAGACAGAGAGAGAGACAGAGAGAGAGACAGAGAGAAAGAGAGAGAGATTTGTAGCAGTGGGATATCCCCTCTTGACCCAAAATAAAAGTCCCTCTTACTGAAACCTGTTTTACTTTGGAAGCTTCTGTCACACCTTCTGGTCCAGGGAGTTCTCCTGACACTGCACCTTCATCTCAGAGGCTAGCCATCACCCCAATTTTGACTCACCATGCCCTCTAGCATACTTAACATGGAGATTTCTGTGACTTCCTTATGCCTGGCTTTTTATTTTTTTATTTTGAAACAGGGTTTCACTAAGTTACTGAGACTTGCCTCAAACCTGCAATCCTCCTCTCTCAGCCTCCCAACTACTGGGATTACAGGCGTGCACCACCATGCCCAGCTTTGACTTTTCTTGAAGAATGTGTTAAGGGACTTTCTGGTTTTAATGTCAAAAGGTGAAATTACTATATAAGTATTTGGACTGCAATCGCTCAAATACCTGTAGATATTTGCCAAATGCTATGGTTTCAGTGTACCCCCCCCCAAAAAAAAAGTGTGTTGGGAACTTAATTGTCATTATAATAGCAGTAAGAGCTGGAACCTTTACGGGGTGATTGGGTCTTGAGGTCTCTGTGCTCATGAATGAAGTAATGCCTTTATAGTGGGAGTGGACCATTCCAGAGGAGTAGGTTCCTTACAAAAGGTCCTTTGGCCCCTTCTCTCTGTGTCCCCATGCTCCCTCCCCTCTCCTGCCTTCCACCATGGGGTGGCACATCAAGAAGTTCCTTGCCTGATGCTAGTGCCTCTATCTTGGGCTTCCCAGCCTCCAGAACTGAAAGAAAATAAAATTTATATTGTTTATAATTACATATTCTGTTACAGCTGCACAAGCTGGGCTAAGACATCTAATTTGTATAAAAAGTTCATTTGGTATCAACTTAACTCTAATTTATTTTTGACATTTATATGTTCATCCTTTGTGTAACTCTGATACCTTCAGTTTGCCTGTCTAGTGCCTGAAAATAACATGACAGGCAATATCTAGCATTAGTCTTAAGGGTCTCCCACTCCATGGCTTTATCTGCAAATAAGTCCACCCATGTTCACAGTAGAGTTATCTTTGAGATGGCAAGTTACGATAGAAGGTGTAGATTTTTTTTATGTAGTGTTTGCTTTGCAAATTAGCTCTTTGGAACAGGTAGAGTTTTTTATTTATTTATTTTGCATCATCAAAAAATGACAGAACAGCTTCCACTCCTTACCAGCTTCTCTTTCTGAGATTTGCATACGGAAAATTCCATTCCATGTTCCACATATAAAGGTTCCACCAAAGGGTCACAGTTCCCTAAAGCGATAGCTTTTCTCCCAGTGCCAAGTGAAGAGTCACAGTGGATATTGTGGAGGTTCATTTTGCAGAATGAGCTGCTTTCCAAGCCTGTTCATAAAAGCACAGAGAAATACTGTCATGGTTCCTGTGTGTGGCTCCAGCCCTGCTTTATGGAGCAGAACAGCTGCTGGGGGTGCAGAAGGTGGCAGTTGCATGCTTATGTGAGCAATCCACTGAGCTGGGGATGAAGCCAGGCAGGGTAGAGGGGCTGAGCCTCCAGGGCACTGTAACTTGTGACCAACAGCAGAAAGAAGGCTATGTATTAGTCAGGACCCTAGTCTGCACAGACTGAGTTGCAGCATAAGAAAAGCAATGTCTTTGGGTAGGTGGTCAGAGGGAAGGTGGGGAGAGGAAGGGTGTTTTGAAAAAGACTTTGTAGTTACTTTCTTTTTCACTTTGTAATAAAGCAATCTTCCTAGCCTGCCTTGAGTTTATGGGGAATGCAATCATACTACTATACAAACAACAGCAAGGAGTGTCACCAGTGCCCAGTAAATGTTAAGTATTGTTCCAGAAGCTGTGATGAGTCTGTAATGGACTGAATTGTTCAGCCTCCTCTCAATTCTATGCTGCAGCCCTAACCTCCAATGTGACTATGTTTAGAGACAGGGCCCTTGAAGAGGCAATTAAGGTCAAATGAGGCCATAGGGTAGGTCTTTGGTCCAACAGAACTAGTGTTCTTATAAGAACACACACCTCTCTCTCTCCATGTGTGTACAGGGGAAAGGCACAGGGAAAAGGATATTGTAAGAAAGCTGCCATTGCTGGACTTGGTGGCGTATGTCTGTAATCCCAGTACTTTGGAGGCTGAAACCTGAGGATCTCAGGTTCGAGCAACTTAGTGAGGGACCCTATTTCAAAATAAAAACATTAAAATTAAAAAGGGCTGGGAAGTCAGTTATGTTGGCACACTCCTGTAATCCTAGTACTTGGGAGGCTTAGAAAGGAGGATTGCAGATTCACAGCAATTTAGTGAGACTCTCAGCAACATAATGAGTCCATGTTTCACTATTTTATTTTCAAAAACTAAAATAGGCCTGGTGGTGTAGCTTGGAGGTAGAATGCCCTTGAGTTTCATCCCGAGTACCAAAAAAATAAATAAATAAATAAATAAAAAAGAAAGAAAGAAGCCAGACAAAGAGGCCTCATCAGTCACTGTCTGTGAAGGCTCCTTTCTTATAATTCCAGCCTCCAGAACTTTGAGAAAATAAATTTCTGTTGTTTAAGTCACCCAGTCTGTGATGTTTTGTTATGGTAGCTCAGGCAGATTAACACAAGGTCCTATATAACATCCCATCTCATTGTCTCAGCAAACTTATGAGGTAGGAAAAATATCCCCATTTTATAGATGAGGACCCTACATCTCAAGATAGGATAGATGAATTAATAAGTGTCAGAAGCAGCTTCTGTTCTCAAACATTGTGAGTCATAGTTTTCAGCAACAGAATGAGGAGGCACCATTTCCTTTCCCTAAATGGCTTAGTTTCTGTTCTTATGCTCCATGTGGGGTTTTCCCTGTCAAGTTTCACCATCCCCCAGCGAGGCCGCTAACACACAGTGGGTCCTCACAGCATTATTGAACACGAAAGTAAAAGTTAATAGGGAGCAGTGTGGATCATCATCTATTTAATTTCACCATATTATTTTCCCTCTACTTAAAGAGGACATGTGTTGCCCAGATAGAGAATATAGCTGCATATCACGAGATATTGACTAAATATATCCCGATGGAAAATTATTATTATTAGGCAGTATACAATGACAAAAAGATATTGAAAGATAACCTGGGACTGCAGAGGATTTTAGGCAGGAAAGTGGGTACTGGTATATTGTTTAATCTAAGAAAAGGAAGTTCATCTATGTCAGCAGCATATTCTTTTTTTTTCTTTGTACTGCGGATTGAACCCCCAACCCTTTTTATTTTTTGTTTTGAAACAGGGTCTTACTAGGTTGCCAAGAGTCTTGCTACATTGCAGAGACTGGCCTCAAAGCTGTGATCCTCCTGTCTCAGCCTCCCAAGTACTGAGATTACAGGCATGAACCACCTTGCCCTGCTGTCAGCAATACATTCTAGGTGGTGCTGGACAAAATTGGGTTGTAGATTGCAGAAAATCTTTGGTCCAGGTTCTTAACTATTTTTCCTTCCTAGTGATGAATGTGGACCCTAAATCCTTGGGAAGAAACCAATCCCCATGAGACAATGTTCTAATTCTTTCATCTTAAGTAGAATTGGACATTCTATGAGTGGGGGAGGGAGGGTAAAAGGGCCTATTGTATGCCTTTTTTTCTCTGCTCTGGAAGAGATTTTTCTCAGGTCAGAAGAATATATACATGCTTCTGTTTTCCTTTGAAATACCATCACTAGAGGACATAAATTATTTTACCTGTATCTCCTTAGACGTCAATAAAAAATGACAGAACTACACACATTAAAAATAGTTATCATTCTTTAAGACCAAATTCACTGGGTCCTATGTCCTTTCCAGCAGATAGCCCTATATATAGCATTGCCATAAAACATATGCTATATATGATCATATAACAGGGACCAATGAGAATTGTTAAATGGAAAGAAATTTCTGGTTCTGAGTAAAATCAAACTTCAGAAAGCTTTATATATGACTATACAAAATGAACCAACATAGACATCTTTTAGAGTTGAGCCCACCGTACCTGGGTGCTTGTTTGAGTAGCTCTCGCCTGCAGGAAGAGTCTGTGCCTGGGACCCCAAAATTTGAATGTCAGTAGTAAATGATCTAAGATAGCATATCTCTAGCAAAACAACAGAATCACAATAAAACAAGAGTTTTCAGGAACTCATTTCTCAAAGTGAGATAAATCTCTTTCCTTATTTTTCCTTGCAATCAAAACTCTCTTAATCTTTTCACTGCCTTGGGAGTGTCACTTGAGTTTTTTTAATGCCACATTAATTGCAGGCACAGGACTAGAAGCTAGGTGCTATGATTCCCAGGAAGTCCTGACTGTTGCTATCCCTGTACAGGTGTAATTTTTCCCATCATTTGAAATCAAGATATGTCTAAATACTGCAGATTTCAGTCTCATCCTAAGATGGATGTGTAATTGTCTAAGATGTCATCTCTCTTTCTGTCAGAGATTCAACCCAGTACTTATTGGGAAACCAGTTCTAATTTAAGTCAGCACAAATGATGTGTTTTTTCTACTGCAAGGCATGACAGTTTCAGAAGTAATGAGCTCTACTTACTGGACCTCTTTTTGCTTTGGATATTGTACTCTAGAATCATTTTTACTAATATCCTCTAAGGAGCTGAAGGGTTATACATGGGTCTTCAGATCCATGCTTTATTACAAGGATCATTCATAGCAGTTATGCATAAGCACTTACGAGTAGAAAGAGGAATGTGCAGAGCTGCACACGTGTTTAACGGATTGCGAAAGGTGTGCTGAGGTTTGAGACCGTATTAAAGTGCAAGTTCCATTTTTATGTAAACCCTCTGGCCTGAGGCACTTTTCTCATTACAGCCCTCCCTGATGCAATCTTCTGCCATAAAGAGAGTTTGTGCTTATTGAAAAATATCAAAAGGCAGATAATTTATTAATGTCAAGCATTTGAGAAGTCAGTTGAAATGGAGAGGTGGGAACAAATGGTCGTATAAACTCTTCCATCTATGGAAAGAGACAAAGCCCTCTGTGTGATCCAGATCTCACACAGCCACACAAATGTAACTACTTCGTCCAGAATGTCTTCCTTTGTGTGTCTGCTGTGTGACCCAAGTAATGGTTCTTGGCCTTTTTGAGGCAGAGGTTCTGTAAATCATTTTGCAAAAGCCATGGACCTGCTCTTCCACTACCCCATGCATGTGAATGCACATGCCCAATTTTGCTGATGGTTTTAGGAAGTTTAATGATATCTTAGAGTCCATTGAGGGGCCCCCAGTTAAGAAGCCCTGGTTCATGTACTAACTTTATTTTTCTTAGAATCCAGAACTTGTAAGCTTTGGAGAAATCATGTTTTCTCATGAGGTTTAAACCATAAACACTGGTCAATATCTGATGAGCGTCCATAGCAAATAAAATAAATTTCTCATCACACATTCTTTATTTTTTTATATTGTGGATTGAAGCCAGGCATTCTACCTCTGAGACAAACCCCCCCCCCAGCCCTTTTTAGTTTTTATTTTTTGAAACAGCATCTCACTAAGTTGCTGAAGATCTTACCAAGTTGCTGAGGCTGGCCTCAAACCTGCGACCCTTCTGTCTCAGCCTCCCAAATACTGGGAGGCATGCTTCATGTGTCATGCCAGGCAACCTGGGAGTGCCCAAAAAGCATGCAGTCTAGCTAGGGACAAAGTTAGACAAACACTAAAATGGTTAGTTGAGCACAAAGTGGCAAACCCTACCATAGAGAAGTTAAAGGAATCACGTTGGGTCAGAGCAATCAAGAAAGTCTTAGCAGCTGGGGGTGGTGGCACATGCCTGTAATCTCAGTACTTGGGAGGCTGAGACAAGAGTATCTCAGGTTCAAGGCCAGCCTCAGCAACTTAGCAGGACCCTATTGCAAAAATAAAAAGAGCTGGGAATATACCTCAGAGGTAGAAGTGCCCAGCACCAAAAAAAAAAAAAAAAAAAACCAACAAAAAAAAACCCACCAAAGACAGAAGAAAGTCTTTGCAAGGATGGAAGAAATAATCTGTTACTTGAAGCACAAATATGCCTTAAGCATATGGAAGGGAAATGTAGGGGAAAAGGAAGGATATTTGGTAATATATGAGCACAACAGGGGGCAATATATGAGTATAACTATTGGGAGAATGTCAGATCAAATAAGCTAGAATGCAGACAACAATGAGTATATGCAGTAAATTTGTCCTGTTTCTCTGTGTCACCTGACATACATGTTCAAGGTTGGTGGTACTGTTGGTCTAATTCTAATGAGTAGGTATAGTTATATAATCAGTTACACAACAAATGGGCCACAGTTAGGAGTTACATATTCATATGTCATTTACTGAATAATTTTTTGTATTCTCAGCTAAGTTATGTGTTGGTATTTTTATTCTTATTTTTTTCCAATTCAATGTTATTTTCTGAGTATTCACAGCTTTTTTTTTTTCGGTACCAGGGATTGAACCCAGGGACATCTACCTCCGCGCTACACCCCCGACCCTATTTTTTTATACTTTATTTTGAAACCGGGTCTCACGAAGTTGCGGAGGGCCTCACGAGGTAGAGAGAGAGAATGAGAGCGAGAGAGAGAGAGAGAGAGAGAGAGAGCTGAGGCTGGCCGCGAACCCGGATCCTCCGGTCTCCGCCTTCCAAAGTACTGGGATTAGTCTATTTTTCTGTGATTAGTAAAAGCACAAGGTACATTTTGTATACTTCAGTATCTATACCAATGCATTTGCACGTCCATATACACTTGGATATGCACAAAAATATTTGTGAATAGGAAATGAGTCCGAAGGTCTCAGTCTCAAGTGCTGCCCACCGTTGCCTCTGGAGACGATGATTGGAAGGTGGAGATGGTAAAAATGGACTCTGTTTTTACTCTGCATTCTTCTGTATCCTTTGAACTCTTTATAATAAGCACATATTGCTTTTTTAATTAAAGAAAAAGAGAAAAAATGAAAGAAATTAAATTCGACATGCCTCTGAGTAATATAGAAGCCCTTTCATCCTTGGAAGCTATGAAGAACAACAATTGTGCCTCAAGGGAAATTTATTTTATCAGAACCTGTCCTTTAAAAAAGAAGATCATGTAATGAAATATCCTGCTTTGAATTTCCAGCAGATTTGATTTGTTTAAATATGCAGATTTCTGTTAATAATTCTTGGTAACTGGAAGTGGTATTAAGCATCTCCTACACAAAGCACCACGCACATCTCCGCTTGATACTGGATCCATTCCCTCTGTGTGTGGCTTGGACTTTTATAGCTGTTGTACTGGTTTTCCCATGATCTTATCTTCTCATCTACCCTATAACCAGGGCTATGTTTCCTACACTGTGCTCTAAGCTACACTAAGCTAAAGACCTACACTAAGCTAAAGACCATGACTCTGTGTGTGTGTGTGTGTGTGTGTGTGTGTGTGTGTGTGTGTGTTACTGGGGATTTAACTCAGGGGTATTCTAACTCCAAGCTACACTCCCAGCCCTTTTATTATTTTTTGTTTGGAAATAGAGTCTTGCTAGGTTGCTGAGAGTCTCATTAAGTTGTTGAGTCTGGTCTTGCACCTGTGATCCTCCTGTCTCAGCTCCCCAAGTACTAGGACTACAGGCATGCACAACCATACCCAGCAAGGTTGCGACTTTTGTATCTGGAAGAGCTCCAACCTCCCTTTTTGGTTCTAGCCACTGTAACATTACACCCAGAATTTGATGCAAATTTTTTGTGTGATATAAGCTAACCCAGACACAGAGTCTGACACTCAGTATGAAGGAGGTTCAGCATACATACATAAACCAATGGAAAGTAAAAAAGGCTGACTAATAATTCAACTATTATGATCAAATACATTTGGGGAATAATGTTATTTTTGTATAATTATGCTGTAGCATCATGGTACAAAACAGCAGGTGAAATTGCACGTCTGGTCTAACGACTACTGTGAAAAATCACACAACGAAAAATGGAGAGAGTATACAGAAATTCTTTCAGATGCTATATGAAGAAGGCAAGAGTATGGATGGTTTATGTTTTGTCAATATTGCATTGCTTCAGGAAGTCAAAATCTATGATTAAGAGAGTCTAACTGTGTGCACTTTGGTAGGAGCATGATAGCTGGTAGTAATAATGCAAGGGCAGCATGGTCTAGTGGTTAAGAGCATGGTTTCTGGGGGCTCAAATCCTGACTCTTTTACTTATTTGCTGCATGACCATGTGCAAGGTACTTACCCTCTTTGTGCTTAATTTCTTTATCCATAAACAAAGTAACAGTGACTTATCTCATAGGATGTTAAGAGGTTAACAAGAGCTCATATTTACACATCCAATGATACCCGGTACATGAAAGATGTGACAAGAAATAGAAATTCATAAAAATAGGAAGCATATATTGAGCTCTTTTTTTTTTTTTAGTAGTAGGATTGAACCCAGGGTCATTTCACTTCCAAGCTATACCCCAGCCCTTTTTATTTTGAAACAGTCTTGCAAGCTGTGGAGGCTGTCCTCAAAACCTGCTATCCTCCTGCCTCAGCCCCCACCCCCAGGCCAAGTACTGGGATTACGAGTGTGTACAAACCACACCCGCCTATACTGAGCTCTTAATGTCTAGCAGGTTTCAGGGTTCTGATTTATTCCTCAGAAACCTGTAAGAGGTATTATGACCATTCCCATTTCAAAGATGAGGACAGTGAAGCTCAGAGAGATTGGACAGTGTGTGGTGCCAGGAGCAGGACTTTGATCTAGGCAATCAGATCCCCAGAGCCCATGCTGTCACCTAGGATCATCCTCTAGAGATAGGACAGAGGAGTACTACGTCCAGCTTCCAATACATGGTTTAAAATATTATAGGTAGAATGCGTATGGGGGTTTCTCTGAGGAGTGATGAAAAGTTCTGGAACTAGGTTGTGGTGACGGTTATACAACATCGTGAATGTACTTGATACCACTGCATTGCTTATATTGAAATGGTAAATGTTAGGTGTATTTTATCACAATAATAAAAATGGTTGTAGGTACAAGAACAATTACCTTTGTTTTCACTGTTAATCTTTGTAACAACCAGGGTGCATAGGAACAACAGCCCATCTTGTCCTTCAGGGTGACTTCTATTCCTGAAACTGAGATTCTTCTAGCTTTATTAAAAAAAAAAATTCAATGCAAATTCAGAGTATGATGAAATCTCCCTGTGGCAAACAGAGAACTGTCCCTCCTATAAGATGAGAGGCGTAATTGTGTTTTCTTCCCTGATAATAAAGTTTCTTGCATATTTTAAATCTTGAAGTGAGAAAGCAGAAAAGTGAAGAGTCTAGGAGGGATTTTGTTTTCAGTGAATAATAATTTTACAAAGTTATGGCAATGTGAAGGAGAATGAAATTAAGGGGAAATATTAAGAAATATAAAATAGGCATAATTGGTTTTTATGTTTTAACTTGAGGAGCCTGTTGTCTTGTTGCTGGATAAAAAAATTGTTTTGGAAATTCTTCATAGTAGATTACTATTAAAGCTTTGGAGTAATTAAATCCTTTAGTGAAGAGGGGCTAACAATTGACAATATGCTGTGATCATGTTGCTTTAATTGTCAAACAAAACAAAATTTCTGGCCACTTAATTAATTGATATTAAAGACCACTACTAAAGGATGTCTAGGCTGGGATTGACACTCCAAGAGCGACTTTTTTTTTTGACAACATTTCATTCAAAACATGCATATCAGACTACATAATTAATTTTACATCAATAATATGAATCAAAAAATTGTATATGACCTGTTTCCTTATATTGACTATAAGGTTGAGGGTAGTCATCTAATTTGTTAAAGAACTGATATTTTCCACAAATACATTGAGGTACTCTTGTGATAAACCAATGCAAACATAATCTGCCAAAAAGGATTCTGATACAATACCTAAAGTGCATGGTTCTCTTGCTCACAAACAAAAGGGAAAAGCCCAAATGATGTGTTACTAGGTGGCAGCTTTCCTTGGTTACTTTTTCTTTTATTTAATTTATTGGTGAATTTTAATTATACATCTTGATGAGTTTCAGGAGGGTAGAAGTATACATGCACACATCAGTCAATTAGCCCTCCCCCAATTCCCACCCCCATTGCCTCCCCCTTCCCTCCTTCTCAGCATAGTAGTTGACTTTGACAGTTTGTGTATGTACATCCTGTGCATTAGGGTGTTTCCCTCTTCTCCCCTCCCATCTCTCTCAGGTTGCCTTCTTTACTCATCTAAGGTTTTCTCCATCTTTGTCTGGAGTCCCTCCCATGCCCTTTTCTCCCTAGCTTCCGCATATTAGGGAGAGCATCTGACTTTTCACTTTTTGTGACTGACTAATCTCACTAAGCAAAATGTTCTCTAATTCCATCCATTTCCCTGCAAATGATGTAATTTTGTTCTTCTTTATGGCTGCATAAAATTCCATTGTGTACATATTCCATAATTTTGTAATCCATTCGTCTGTTGATGGACATCTTGGCTGGTTCCATAGTTTGGCAATTGTGAATTGTACAGTTATAAACATAGACATGCATGCATTAGTCTGGTAATTTCATTTCCATTCTTTTGGGTAGATACCTAGGAGTGGTATTGCTGGGTCATATGGTAGGTTCATTCCCATTCTTCTGAGGATCCTCCACACTGTTTTCCACAGTGGTTGCACTAATTTGCAATCCTACCAACAGTGTATTAGAGTTCCTACTTGTCTACATCCTCACCAGCAATTGTTATTGTTTGTGTTTTTAATGATTGCCATTCTAATTGGGGTTAGGTAAAATCTCAGGGTAGTTTTGATTTGCATCTCTCTAATTGCTAATGATGTTGAACATTTTTTCATACATTTATTGGCCGTTTGTATTTCTTTTTTTGTGAAGTGTCTATTTAGTTTATTTTCCCATTTTTTGATTGGGTTGTTTGTTTTTTTAGCAGTGAGGTTTTGAGTTCTCTGTATATTCTAGATTAATACTATCAGAGGACTAGCTGGCAAAAATCTTCTCCCATTCTGTTGGCTCTCTTTTGAGATTCTTGGTAGTTTCCTTTGCTGCATAGAAGCTCTCCAGTTTAATGCAATCCCACATATTGATCCTCTTCTTAAATTCTTGTGCCTTTGGTGTCTTGTTGAGGAATTTTTTAATTACATTTATTGGTGCATTGTAGTTATACATTTTAGTAAGTGTCAGCGTATCAGAAGCATGCATGCACACATTGCTCATTTAGCCCTCCCTCAAATTCCACCTTATTCCCTCCCCCTTCCCTCCTTTCCCTGGTAAGCATAGTGATCGACTCTGATAAGTTTGTTTATACACATCATGTGCATTAGTGTATTTCTCTTCCCCCCCCTCCTGTCTCCTTCAGTTAGGTCACCTTCTTTGCTCAACTAAAGTTTTCTCCTTCTTTATCTGGAGTTCCTTATAAGTCCCATTCTTCCTAGCTTCCACATATGAGGAAGAACATCTGACTTTTCACTCTGTGATTTACTAATCTCGCTTGGCATGATGTTCTCCAGTGCCCTCTATTCCCTGCAAATGTTATAATTTTGTTCTTCTTTATGGCTGCATAAAGTTCCATTGTGTACATATCCCATAGTTTTGTGATCCATTCGTCTGTCAATGGACACCTTGGCTGGTTCCAAAGTTTGGCAATTGTGAATTGTGCAGCTATAAACATAGATGCACATGCATTAGTCTGGTAGTTTGGTTTCAGTTCTTTTGGGTAGATGCCTAGAAGTGGTATTGCTGGGTCATATAGTAGGTTCATTCCCATTCTTCTGAGGATCCTCCACACTGTTTTCCAAAGTGGTAGCACTAATTTGCAATCACACCAACAGTGCATTAGAGTTCCTGGTTCTCCACATCCTCGCCAGCACTTGTTGTTGTTTGTGTTTTTAGTGATTGCCATTCTAATTAGGATTAGGTGAAATCTCAGGGTAGTTTTGATTTGCATCTCTCTGATTGCTAATGATGCTGAACATTTTTTCATACATTTATTGGCCATTTGTATTTCTTCTTCAGTGAAGTGTCTATTTAGTTCACTTGCCCATTTTCTGATTGGATTATTTGTTTTTGTAGTGGTGATTTTTTTAAGTTCTCTATATATTCTAGATATGAGTCCTTTCAGCATCTATTGAAATGATCATGTGATTTTCATCTTTAGTTCTGTTTATGTGGTGGATTACATGGATTGTTTTTTGTATGTTGAACCAGCCTTGCATCCCTGGGATGAACTTGACTTGGTCATGATGTATGATTTTCATGATGTGGTTTTGAATGCTCGTTGCTAGTATTTTGTTTAGAAGTTTTGCATCTAAGTGCAGCAACCATATAGGTCTGTAGTTTTCTTTTCTTGAGCTGTCTTTGTTTGATTTTGGTATCAGTGTGATGTTGGCTTCATAGAATGTGTTTGGGAGTGTCCCATTTCTTTCTATTTCACAGAATAGATTGACGAGTATTGGGATTAGTTCTTCTGTAAAGGTTTAATAAAATTCACCTGGGAAACCATCTGGACGTGGGCTTTTCTTTGATGGTAGGCTCTTTATTGCTGCTTCAATCTCGTTAATTGCTATTGGTCTATTTAAATTTTCTATGTCTTCTCAATTCAAGGTAGGAAGGTTGTACGTGTCTAGAAATTTGTCAATTTCTTCTAGGTTTTCCATTTTGTTGGAGTATAGTTTTTCGAAGTAGTTTCTGATTATCCTCTGGATTTCCATGCTGTCGGTGGTAATATCACCTTTTTCATCTCTTATTTTAGTAATTTGGGTCGATTCTCTCTTTCTTTTGGTTAGGTTGGCTAGTGGTTTATCGATCTTGGTTATGTTTTCAAGGAACCAGCTTTTAGTTTTGTTGATTTTTTTGTATTGCTTTTTTATTCTGTATTTCGTTGATTACTGCTTTGATTTTAATAATTTCCTGTCTTCTATTAGCTTTGGGGTTAGACTGTTCCTGTTTATCAAGGGCTTTGAGGTATGTCATTAGGTTATTTATTTGGTGATTTTCTGTTCTTCTTATGTGGGCACTCTGTGCTATGAATTTTCCTCTTAATACTGCCTTCAGGGTGTCCCAGAGATTTTGACATGTTGTGTCTCTGTTTTCATTTGTTTCTAGGAATTTCTTAATTTCTCCCCTTATTTCTTCTGTGACCCATTCCTCATTCAGCAGTATGGTGTTCAGTGTCCACATGTTTGTGAGGTTTCTCTGGATCTTCTTATAGTTGATTTCTAGTTTCATTCCATTATGGTCTGAAAAGACACAAGGGATTATGTCACATTTCTTGAACTTGCTAGTACTTACTTTGTGACCTAGGATATGGTCTATTTTAGAGAAAGTTCCATGAGCAACAGAAAACAATATGAATTCAGCTGTAGTTGGGTGGAATAATCTGTATGTGTCTACTAGGTCCATTTGGTTTATGGTGTTCCTTAGGTCTGAGGCATCTTTACTGACCTCTTGTCTTGAGGATTGATCTAGTGGTGTGAGAGGTGTGTTGAAGTCTCCCAATATTCTTGTATTGGGATCTATGTGGGATTTAATATCACGAAGCGTTTCTTTTATGAAAGTGATTGCACCTATGTTAGGGGCATTAAATGTTGGCTATTGTTATATCCTCTTGCTGGATTTTTCTTTTACCAGTAAGAAATGACCTTCTTTGTCTCTTCTGATAAGTATGGTTTGAAGTCTAATTTGTCTGATATCATAATTGCTACTCCTTCTGGTTTTAGAGGTCCATTAGCGTGGACTACCTTGCTCCACCACTTCACCTTTAGTTAGTGCATATCTTTACTTGTAAGGTATGTTTCTTGCAGTCAGCATATAGATGGATTGTAATTTTTAATCCATTTTGCCACCTTATGTCTTTTGACTGGAGAGTTGAGGCCATTAATATTCAGCGTGATTATTGAGAGATGGGTTGTAATTCCTAACATTTTGAGTTTTAATTTCTGTTTGAGGTAGTGTTTGTTCTTTGCCTAGTTGTTTGTTTGATGGAAATCACTGTTTCTCTGGTTCTGGTGTTTCCTTATTATTTCTTCTTTGTAATTAATCTCTTTGAGCATTTTCTCTAGTGCTGGTTTGGAAGACATAAAATCTTTCAGCTTCTGTTTGTCATGGAAGGTTTTTTTTCTCCATCAAATTTGATAGATATCTTTTCTGGGTGCACAAATCTTGGCTAGAGGTTGTTTTCTTTCAGAGTTTGGAATATGTTGCTCCAGGCTTTCCTGGCTTTCATGACTTGGTTTGGAAGGTCGGGAGTGATTCTTATTGGTTTGCCTCTGAATGTTACTTGCTCTTTTACTCTCGCTGCCTTTACGATTCTCTCTGTGGCCTCTACATTGGTCAGTTTGATTATTATGTGGCGTGGTGAGCCTCTTTTCTGATCCTGTCTATTGGGGGTTCTATATATTTCCTGTACCTGTGTATTGACCTCTCTTGCTATGTTTGGAAAATTTTCTAATATTACTTGTCTGCATAGATTATTGATTCCTTTAGTTTCAGTTTCTAATCCCTCTTCTATGCCTATTATTCTTATGTCTGCTCTTTTAAGACTGGCTGAGATCTCTTCAGTGTCCAATTCATGCTGTTGAATTGTTTTTTCTAATTTATATACTATGTGTTCATTTTTTGAGAGGTCATGTTCTAAGAGTGAGATTCTGTTTTCCATGTGGTCTAGTCTATTGTTGACGGTCTGTATTGATGCCTTCATTTCAATGATGACATCTTTCACTTCCTTCAGAGCTTCTTTTTGATTCCTGCTTATTTGATCCTTCATTTGTATTGAGCTCTCTCTGAATTCTTTTCAGAAATCCTGTATCATTTCCTCTATTGAAGTTCTGAATTGTCCTTCTGGCAATCTTTGCACTTCTGAGTTGGTGGGTTCTGTGGTTGTGGGATTGTGGGGGCTCATTGTTTCTTTGCTATTCTTCCTTTTCATGATTTCAGGTTTCTTATGTTTATAACTTTGTTGTTTTTGGTAGCTGTCTCTCTCTCACTCTGTAGGTATCCTATGTCTAAACCCTCTCCCTTTATGGTTTCTTATCCTGGAGGTAGATAGTTGCTACTAGGTGAGCCTTAAAAGTGAATAGCCTTTCCTGAATGATTATTCTCACTTGCTTGGTATAATAACCATTTGCAGGCCAGTTTCTTGGTCTCCTTCTGTGATTAGGACCCTTGCCTGGTGCCTCTCCCTACCTGTGCAAGCCACCAGTGCCGCTATTGCCCTTCTCACTGCAAGCGTGTATCTCTGTGGTCTCTACTTGGGCTGTCCGTATGTCTCTCTCTGTCTACACCTATGGCAGGTGTCACCAGCAGGGGGCCCCGGGCTTGTGTCTCTCTTTGCCTACAGAATCAGTGGGTGTTGCCTTGCCCCGATTCTGTGCAAACACAGAACCCCATGTTTTCCACAGAGAGGGCTGGTTTGGTCTAATTTTCCCCAGGTACCACAGCTGTATGTCCTGTGGTAATCCCCAGGGATTTTACAAGGGCGCTGTGCCCCGCAGGCTGCAAGTCTGTCCCACTCAAATGTTGTCAGGGACTGTCTGCTTATCCACGCATCTACCACATCCCACAGCTGACCCCACTCCCACCTCCGCTGGGACAATCCGCACTGTCCCAGACCCTGCGAGTCCCTGTGGCCACACGGGGTGGTCTTCCCCTGGGGCGGCTCATTGAATTATAGTCTCATTGAGCACTGCTTTTAATCACTGGGGGGGCTCAGTCACTGCTGCAGGCTCTGGTCAGGCCTCTGGGCCCTGGGGACTCTGCCACGTATGGATCGAACTGCTGCTTGCACCCGTCGCTTATGCTGTGCAGTGCTGATTTTAGAGTAGGTCCCTGACTTCCTTGTTGGTGGCCTGCAGAGGCCACAATTCTGGTTGCTGTCCGCATGGTCTGATCAGTATGGCGCTGCTGCCACTTCTGCCAATGTAGCAGTTCGGGTCTGTGTCGCGTGTGGAATGAGTTGCTGCTTGCCTTCACTGCTGCTATTCTGCAGCTGCTGGATTCACAGCAGGTCGCTGGCATCTCTGCTGAACTTGTGCAGGAGCCACAAAGCTGATAGTTGCCGGCAAAGTCCTGCCAAGATGGTGCTGCTGCAGCTGCTGTCACTGCCGCCATTTGGTCTCTTGAGTGTGGACTGAGCCGCTGCTTGCTTTCATCTCTGCTGATCTGCAGTTGATGTTACAACAGGTCTGTGGCTTCTCTGCTGGCAGCATGTGGAGGCTGCAATGCCGGTAGTGGCCGGCGCGGTCTGGCCAAGATGGCGCCACTGCCATCCCTTAGGTAAGGCACTTGGAGCTTTTTACTCCCCCCTGCCTTGTCTTCTGGTTTTGATTCCGTCATGTTTCAAACCCTTCATTGTTTACTTCAATGTTTGTTGCTTTTCTTCTCCTGTGGAGAAGTTGCTTTCACGGCAATTGACATCCAAGTCTCAGAGAGATCATAGCATGGTATCTCCCTTGGTCGCCATGTTAGATCCCTTGTTGAGGAATTTTTTGCCTGTGCCTATGTTGAAAAGTTGAATCTATGCCCTCTTCAAGTAGCTGCAGGGTCTCTGGTCTAATTTCCAGGTCTTTGGTCCATCTTGAATTTATTCTTGTGCAGGGTGAGAAAGTGGAGTTTATTTCCATTTTTCTGCATGTGGTTAACCAGTTTTGCCAACACCATTTGTTGAAGAGGCTGTCTTTTCCCTAGTGTCTGTTTTTGGCTCCTTTGTCAAAAATCAATTGGCTATAAGTGTGCAGATTTCTTTCTGCATTTTCTGTTCTGCTCCATTGGTCTATGTGTCTGCTTTTGTGCCAGTATCATGTTGTTTTTATTACTATGGCTCTGTAGTATAGTTTGAAATCAGGTATTGTGATGCCTCCCACATGGCTCTTGTTTCTGAGAACTACTTTGGCGGTTCTGGGTTTCTTGTTGTTCCAAATGAATTTAAGGACTGATTTTTCTGTCTGTGAAGAGTGACTTTGGTAATTTAATGGGTATTGCATTGAATCTGTAGATGACTTTTGGAAGAATGGCCATTTTGATGATATTTATTCTGCCTATCCAAGAGCATGGGTGGTCCTACCATCTTGTAAAATCTTCTTCAATTTCTTTTTTCCATGTTTTATAATTTTCCTTGTAGATGTCATTTACCTCCTTGGTTAGGTTTATTCCTATTTTATTGTTTTGGGGCATAGTGTGAGTGGAAATGTTTTCTGGAATTCTTTTTCAGTGGATTTATTATTGTCATATAGAAAAGCTTCTGATTTTTTAAGATTGATTTTGTATCCAGACACTTTGCTGAATTTGTTGATCAGTTCTATAAGCCATTTGGTTGAATTTGTTGGATCTTCTAAGTATTTTATCATGTCAACTGCAAATAGAGATAGTTTCAGTTCTTATTTTCCTATTTACACTCCTCTGATTTCCTTCTGTTGCCTTATTGCTCTGGCTAGAGTCTCTAGTACTATATTGAAAAGGAGTGGTGATAGTGAACATCTTTGTCTTGTTCCTGTTCCTAAGGGGAACTCTCATAGTTTTTCCCCATTCAATATGACGTTGGCTGTGGGTCTATTGTATATTGCCTTTATGATGTTGAGGTATGTTCCTTCTATTCTGATTCTCTGCAGTGTTCTTATCATGAACGGGTGTTGGATTTTGTCAAATGCTTTTTCAGCATCTATTTAAATGATCATGTGATTGTTGTCTTTATTTCTTTTTATGTTGTGGATTACTTGGATTTATTTTCATATGTTGAATCAGTTTTGCATCCTTGGGATGAACCCGACATGTCATGGTTCATGATTTTCTTGATGTGGTTTGAATGTGCATTGCTAGTATTTTGTTTAGAAGTTTTGCCTCTAAGTTCATCAACTATATAGGCCTGTAGTTTTCTTTCTTTTTTTTTTTTTTTGCGGTACTAGAGATCGAACCTGGGGCATTCTATCTCCGAGCTACACCTCCAGCCCTATTTTTTTATTCTTTATTTTGAAACAGGGTCTCACTAAGTTGCAGAGGGCCTCACTAAGTAGCTGAGGCTGGCCACAAACCCCAATCCTCTGGTTTCAGTCTCCCAAGTACTGGGACTACAAGCATGCACCACCATGCCCAGCCCTGTAGTTTTCTTTTCTT
>PVJS01037449.1:0-19915 GCA_004027185.1 Glis glis
TTTATAGGCTGTATTGTGGTATACAAGTCAGGAGCAAGTCGGACTGCCTGAGTGGTAATACTGGCTCTGCCACTTGTTCAGTGTGTAACACAGACTGTGTTACTTAATCTCTGTGCCTCTATTTCTCCACCTTAAAACAGGGATAATCATAGTACCTACATTAAAAAATTGTACATATAGAGTGCTTAAGCAACACCTCGTACATAGAAATGCATAATAATATTACCTATAATCTTTATTATTATTCACCTAGAACTGTGATCAGTACTGAGAGTAGATGAATAAGTAAAACTGAATCGGCCGGGCGTGGTGGCGCACGCTTGTAATCCCAGTACTTTGGGAGGCGGAGACCGGAGGATCCGGGTTCGCAGCCAGCCTCAGCTCTCTCGCTCTCTCTCTCTCTGTCTCTGTCTCTCTCTCTCTCTCTTTACTTAGTGAGTTCCTCCGCAACTTCATGAGACCCGGTTTCAAAATAAAGTATAAAAAATAGGGCCAGGGATGTCGCGCAGAGGTAGAACGCCCCTGCGTTCAATCCCCGGTACCGCAAACAAACAAACAAACAAACAAACAACAACAAAAAAAAACTGAATCTATAACTTCAAGGTGCTCAAAGACTAAGACAGAAAAGTTTAAAATCTAAGAATTTCAGATCTAGAGAGATCTTATGTACAAAATCTTCTAGCAAACACATCTTTCTTTTTCGATATATGGAGAAAATAAGCTTTATTTATATTAAAGTAGCTATGTTGTTATTAACAGTAAATTTAAATAATTTGTATGTCTGTAGTGTATATAATTTACCTATAAATAAAATACATTCACATATTCTTTCTTGGATGAGCATGTCAAGTAGAAGCTATTAGGCATATTTAAAATTAACTACATAATGCTAGGCATGCCCTCTCCACAAGTATTCTGTAACCTTGCTCTTCATACTCCCTTAACTACTTCTAATATTTGTATCCTTTTTACAACATAAAGGAAAGATAGAATATATTTAAATACATAAAAGAACCAGGAGTAATCTCTGTAAAAGTATACATAACCTGAATCTAATCATGAAAAAAGTCAAACTCCAAATAAGAAATGTTCACTGATGTATCCCAAGTACCTAAGATAATAGCAGTGGCTGACACTTGGTATGCATTCATTATCTGCTGAATGTATTATTAAATTTAGCAAATGAAAATTAGAAAAAAGTTTAAACAAAAAAAAAGAAACAGAGGAAGACATGATATGACAGAAATTTATAAGCTATTCACCAAACCTACAACCTCTTCTTCCTATGCACTTAATAATACCACATTTTCCAGCTTAGGTGTGGACTGGTGACTAAGCTCTGAAAAATGGGATGTGAACACAAATAATAAACATTACTTATAGGCCTGCTCCCCCAAACCCCAATGTCAATTTTCCATTTTGTTTGCTCACCTGGAGGCCAAATACAGAGGATACAGAGACCTAGAGGATGGTGGTGAGTCACGAGTTATAAGGAGCCTCTGTGCCTGGAGGACCATGATGAATGCTGTCCACATCAGAAACATCATATTAGGCTTCCAGGGAGTGAGAAATTAACTTGGCTCTGGAAAGCCACTGGGGTTTGGCAGTTTGTTTATGGAAACAGCTTTTCCCTGATTGTCTGATAGTCATGTGCACTAAAAAGTTTTTCTTCAGTTGAATCTTACATATAAAGGAATACCACAGAGAAGAATAAGACCCATCAGGAAAAACAAAATAGATAGTATGCTCTAAAATAAGAATGAGTCATGTTTACAATAGTTTGAAATAGACAAATAAAGATTATTTCAGTACAAAGAATCAATTGAAATTGATTTAAAGTGATAAAAGGTTGCAAATGAAATACATTAAGCAGAGCCAATAGTGGTCACTTTGGAAAAACTATTTTCAAAGTGACATTTTTCAAGGATAAAGAAAAAAAATGAAAATGGAGAATGCAATAAATGAACCCAAAATGAACTATACCAGTAAGTAACTATAAATATTTCATTTAACTTCAAGTCATGGGCATTTTAACATATATTTCATATTCCACATATTTTTGCATTTTCTATATTGTACAGAATTCTCTATAAAGCCTGTCTCTACTTATTTTCCACACATATAAATAGAAATATGCATATATTATCTTGGGAAACTAGGAATGTGCCCATATTAGTATCAAATTGGCAAACCCATCATTTACAAAGATGTTTTCTAATTATTGTTTTACTTTTTGGTAAAATAGCTTATTTTTAAAAATGGTAATATCTGATTTCAATTGTTTTCTTCTCACCATACCAATAATTATGAAAGTCTAATTTAATCAAAATAGCAAACATTTAAAAATAGGAAACATCATATATTCCTTCTTATAAATAGCTACCTACATGTAAGCCAATTCCTACTGGCAGAAATAAAAGTTACAGGCCAGGCGTGGTGGCGCATGCTTGTAATCCCAGTACTTTGGGAGGCGGAGATCGGAGGATCCGGGTTCGCGGCCAGCCTCAGCTTTCTCTCTCTCTCTCTCTCTACTTAGTGAGGCCCTCTGCAACTTCGTGAGACCCGGTTTCAAAATAAAGTATATAAAATAGGGCAGGGGGTGTAGCACGGAGGTAGAATGCCCCTGCGTTCAATCCCCGGTACCGCAAAAAAAAAAAAAAAGAAAGAAAAGTTACAGAAGAAAGAACTCCAAGCCCTTGATGCTTTATTGCAATGGAGCCATGACAATCAACCCACTTCTCTTGTTCCATTACTTTCCCATTTGCTGCTTGTCAATGTGTCTTTGCATTTTTTCTACATTAAGGGAGGTTTATCTACTCTAGTCTCTCAGCTAAGCACCTTCAATTGACAGTTCTACTTTGAATCTTCACTTTGAAACTTTACTGTGAATTACCATTCTACCCAAATACTTCTCGTTGTTCATCCCAACATCATGAGCCTCCTTGGTAAAGATGAAAACCAGATTAGTAAAGAAATAGAAGTAAGGAAAGAAAATGTCGATTATCAGGTCCTTCAGTTATTAAAGAGGTGTGACATGAGTGGATTGAGGAAAAATATTTTTTGAGATTAAAATTTTTATTGAATTATGGAATAGCTCTGAAAATAGCTTGAATTCTCTCTTGCCTGAATCTCTTAAAACCATTCATAAATATTATGCTTTATTTTGAAATTCAAACTTAAGATGGAAATACTTACAAGCCTAATAAAACCAGGCCAATTTAATAGTTGGGTAATATGCTATAAGGATAGAATATACTATTTTAAAAGCATTACAAATCATCCAAAATCCTGGCATATTGTGATAGATTAAAAGAATGTAGATAGTGAGATTTAGTGTATTCTGTCAGCTCTGCAGCATTTGTCATCTAACTGTATGAAGGTTGGTATGTGGAGGGGCTGACAAAGGAAGAACTGTTTGTGAGGATGATGTTGACCCAGCCTCTCTGACTGCACAGGAAGACTCCCCTTCTTCTCTGTCATCACACGATGGTCTTCCTGCATGAGAAAGTATTTTTCATGGGTTAAGTTATGCTAATAATTATTCTCTTCTTTCAAACAAAACTTGATTTCAGTAATCCACATAATCCAGTCAAAGACAACGGGAAGCACTGAGTACATAAAATTAGCATATCCTTTAAAAACGTTAAATAGTTGGCTTTTTTCTATATATTAAAAAAGTTAATTTTTCTTAGTCATATCAATATTCTCTGTTACTTTCAGACATCATTTTTAATACTCATAGGTGAAAACATCGATCTAAAAATGGAAAGCTTTCCACGTAGGGTTAAGCAACACACATAATTTAGATGGGATAAGGTTAGTACAAAATAATTCTTACTTTGTTTTGGCAGTAATTCACTTTTATTTCAAAATTTGATAGTAGAGGAAAACAGATGTCTAGTGAGATTGTACTTTGTACAGGAAAACAGAAGAATTTAATATATGGTGCTTAGGAAGGTACTAGTAGTCAAGTTCAACAGGAAAGGAAAAGCTCTCTTTTGGTTCCCCTCTTAAATTTATTCTTTGTTTGTAGTGACCCCTAATATAGAGTTCTTTGCTAACAAATATTGTCTCCAGGGAAGCAGCCTGAGAATGATGATATCCAAAAATAGAAAATGGCATGTAAATTTTCTAGTCCAGTTGTTTACTGCCTTAAATTCCAGAAAGAAAACAGAAATGAATGGAGTGGAGTGTGTGCACCACAGCAGAGAGTGATGGAGACTGCAGAAAATTCGGGAGTGAATGCGTTTGAAATGCATTCAAAACAAACAAGCAAAAATGGTTCAGTGCCATGTGAAAGTCCAACAAAACAGAGATGAATAGAGAAACAATTTACCCAAATTTCTGGGACATTTTGAAGGTGTTCTTCTTAATACACTTTTATTGGTGCATTGTAGTCTCACATCATAATGTAGTTCAGAATGATAGGGACATACATGCACACAGCACTTGGTAAGCTTCTCCCTGGCTCCCTTCCCACTCCCTCTGTTTCCCCGCACATGATACTGAGATTGGCATTGATAATTTTATATATGTATGTCAATGGAAGCATTTTAAAAGGAAAAATTATAGCATTGAGTGCCTACATAAGAAAAACAGAAAGAATCCAAATAAGTGACCGAATGATACATCTCAAGGCCCTTGAAAAAAAAAAAACAAGAAGAAACTAACCCGAAAGCCATCAGAAGGCAGGAAATAATTAAAATCAAAGAAGAAACCAATGAAATCGAGAATAATAAAAAATACAAAGCATCAATAAAACAAAAAGCTTTTTTTAAGATAAACAAGATTGAAAAACCCTTAGCCAACCTAACCAAAAGAAAGAGAGAATTGACCCAAATTATTAAAGTAAGTGATGAAAAGGAGATAATACCACAGACGGAGTGGGAATTCAAAATATCTGAAGAAATTATTTTGAAAACTTATACTCCAAGTAAACTGGAAATCTTAGAAAAATCGACAAATTTTTAGACACATAAGACCTACCTAAATGGAACCAAGAGGATATAGAAAACCTAAACAGACCAATACCAAGCAAAGTGATTGAAACAGCAATAAAAAGCATCCCACCAAAGAAAAGTCCAAGCTGGGCGTTGTGGCACATGCCTGTAAACCCAGTACTTGGGAGGCTCAGACAAGAGGATCACATATTTGAGACCAGCCATAGCAACTTAGTAAGACTGTCAATAACAAAAAGATAAAAAGGGCTGAGGGTTTAGCTTGGAGGTAGACCACTGGGCTCAATCCTCAGTACGACAAAAAAAAAAAAAAAAGGAAGAAAGAAAGAAAAGTCCAGGTCCAGATGGATTTCCAGTTGAATTCTACAAAACCTTTATAGAATAAGTAAGCCCGATGCCTCTAAAATTATTCCATGGAATAGACAAAGATGGAATATTTCAAAACTCATTCTACAAAGGCAATATTACCTTTATCTAAAACCAAATAAAGATATCTCAAGAAAAGAAAATTACAGACCAATATCTTTAAACATAGATGTAAAAATTCTTAATAAAATACTAGTGATTCATGTTCAAAACCACATCAAGAAAATGGCCCAACACTAGGACCAAGTTGATTTCATTCCAGAGATGCAAGGCTGGTTCAATATATACAAATCAATAAATGCAATTCACCATATATATAGAACTAAGGAAAAAAATCACACAATTATCTCAATAGACAAAAAGCATTTGACAAAATCAAAAATCCATTCATGTTAAAACACTGAAGAAATTTGTGATAGAAGGAACTTGCCTCAATATTATAAAGGCAATAAAAGTGGAAAGACTGAAAGAATTCCCTTTAAAATCAGGAACAAGACAAGGATGCCCACTATCACCTCTCCACTCCTTTTTTTTCCCTCTTTATTTCTGGTTTTTGTTGTTGTTCTGGGGATTGAATCCAGGAGCATTTTACCTCTGAGCTACACCCCAGCCTTATTTTATCTTTTATTTTGAAATGGTCTTGTTAAGTTGCTGAGATTCACTTTGAACTGGTGATCTTCCTGTCTCAGTCTCCCAGCTACTGGGATTAGAGGCATGCATCACCATGCCCAACTTCACCACTCCTTTCCAATACAGTACTTGAAACTCCAGCCAGAGCAATAAGGGAAGAGAAGGAAATTAAAGGAATCGAAATGGGGAAATAACTCAAATTATCTCTGCTTGCAGATGACATGGTCCTATACATAGAAGTTCCAGAAAACTCAACCAGAAGACTTCTAGAGGTGATAAACAGATTCAAATTTAAATTTAGCAAAGTAGCTAGATACAAAATCAACTTACAAAAATCATTTACTTTTCTATACACCAATCATGAATCCACTGAAAATTCAGAAAAAATTCCATTCACAAGACCCTCAAAAATAAATAAATGAATAAGTAAAATAATTAGGAAGAAGTCTAATCAAGGAGGTAAAAGAACTCTAAACAATGAAAATTGTAGAACACTAAAGAAAGAAATTTAAGAAGACCTTAGAAGACAGAAAGGCCTCTCATGTTCTTGGATAGGCAGAATGAATATTATCAAAATGGCCATACTACCAAAAACAATATATAGATTCAGTGCAATCCATATTAAAATACCAATGTCATTCTTCATAGAGTTATAAAACAGCAGTCCTAAAATTCATATGGAAAAACAAAAGACCCAGAATAACCAAAGCGATTCTTAGAAATAAGAACCACATTGGAGGTATCACAATACCTGATTTCAAGCTATGCTGCAGAGCTATAGCAGTAAAAACAGCATGGTATTGGCACAAAGACAGACACATAGACCAGTGGAATAAAATAAAAGATCTAGATAAAGAAATCTTCACAGTTATAACCAGTTGATTTTTAAAAAGATACCAAAAACATACACTGGAGAAAAGATAGCCTTTTCAACAAATGGTGCTGGGAAAACTGGTTATCCATATGTAGAAGAAGGGAATGAGACCCAAATATCTCACACTGTTTAAGAGTCAATTAAAGATGGATAAAAGGCCTAAAATTCAGACCAGAGGCTTTGAAATTACTAGAAGAGGGCATAGGAACAACTCTCCAACATACAGGCACTGGTAGAGACTTCCTCAATAAAACACCAAAAGCTCAGGAAATAAAAACAAAAATCAATAAATGGGATGGTATTAAATTAAAAAGCTTCTGTGTAGCAAAGGAAAGAATCAGGAGTCTGAAGAGAGCCTGCAGAATGGGAGAAAATCTTTGCCAGATACTCCTCTGATAGAGGACTAATAGCTAGAATATACAAAGAACTTAAAAAACTTAACACTAAAAAAAAATCCCAATTTAAAAAATAAGCTAGGACCGGGAGTGGTGGCACACGCTTGTAATCCCAGTACTTGGGAGGCTGAGACAGGAGGATTGCAGGTTCACAGCCAGCCTCAGCTACTTAGTGGGGCCCTCCACAACTTAGTGAGACTCTGTTTCCAAATAAAGAATAAAAAAATAGGGCTGGGGGTGTGGCTTGGAGGTAGAATGCCCCTGGGTTCAATCCCCAATACTGCAAAAAATTAAATAAATAAAATAAATAAATTTAAAAAATAAAAAATAAGCTAGAGCTGAATAGACAGTTGTCAAAGGAAGAATACAAATGGCCAATAAATATATGAAAAAATGTTCAAAATCATTAGCAATCAGGGAAATGCAAATCAAAACTACACTGAGATTCCATCTAACCCCAGTTAGATGGCAATCATCAAGAACATAAACAATAATAAATTTATACACTGTTGGTGGGATTGCAAATTAGTATAGCCACTATGGAGATCAGTTTGGAGGTTCCTCAGAAGACTAGGAATGGAACCATTATATTACCTGGATATACCACTCCTGGGTATCTTTCCAAAGGAATTGAAGTAAGAATATTAGAGCGATATAGCATATCCTTGTTTATAGCAGCACAATTCTCAATAGCCTAGAAACCAGTCTAGGTGTCCATCAACAGATGGATGGGCTACAAAACTGTGGTGTATACACACAATTACATTTTACTCACCCAAAAAGAAGAAAAAATTATGTCATTTACAGGACAATGGATGGAACTAGAGATTATTATGCTAAATGAGATCAGTCAGTCTCAGTAAGTGAAGGGTCATGTTTTCTCTCATATGTGAAAGCTAGAGAGAAATTGGGAAACAAGACATCAGATAAATGAGGAGAGAGACCAGTAGAAGAGTGGAAGGGGATTTCGGGAAGGAGGTGGGGAGGGAAAAAGGAGGGATGAAGGAAACAGTTCAAACAATCTTATGTACATTTGTGAATCTATCAATGCCAATTTCAGTATTATGAATGGGGAGGTAGAGGGAGTGGACAGGATGCAGAGGGAAACACACCGGGTGCCATGACTCTGAACCTCGATATGATGTATGGTCACATCACACCAATAAAAGTATATTAAGATGACGATGAAATGACTGGGGGTGTAGCTCAGAGATAGAATGCCCTGGGTTCATTTCCTACTACTGATGAATGAATGAATAAATAAATAAGTAATCCATTGCAAAAAAAAAACCACAGGGAGGCAGATTGAATATTAGTTTGTGCTCTCTGATTATATTTTTTAAATTCAGCCTTATGAAGTTTATATACCTACAAGATTATCTTTCTCTAAAGCCAATAAGAAGCTAAAACTTAATTCTATTTATAGGAGATAATTATTGAGAACAGTGTTATATACTTGTTTGGAATTCCCAATTTCTTCTTATACCTATGCCAGTATCTAACAAAGTCCTGAGCACATATGTTCAGTAATGCATGGACTGACCTCTGAGTGATGATTTCCTTGCCTTCCTCTTGAACAACGCCCATCTCTCTTCCTATGGTTTCAATGCCACCTTCTCCCATATTCTTGAGGGTTTTCCTCCCTCTTCTTCCTATATTTTCAATCTTCCCCATTTCTACAGGTTCCTTGCCTTCACTCTGTACACATTTTTCAAGTTTCTCTCTTTAATAAGGAAAATAAAATAAAAACTTTCCTTGGCTTTGTAGTCATTACTGCCTTCTCCCCTTCTCAATTAAAACTCTTGAAAGAGTATCTGTTGGTCCTTCTTTCCTCTTTTCTGGAGTAGATGTTAAATATCTATTTGCTTTGCCCTGTGCTAAGTGTTGATAATACATAACAGAAACTTCTCTCGTGGGGCTTTTCTTCTAGTAGGGAAAATGAGAACAATTAAACAAGGAGGTGCAAATAAATGCTTTCCAAGGGAGGCACAGAGAGCTGAGGGATACATTTTCCACGTACTCTCACCTACCATTCATTCCTCAATCCACTGCTATTAGAGCCCTGTCACTTCAATTTGGTAAAATTGTTATCGTCTAAATCACAAAATTTCTTCAAATACTAAGTTCAATGAAAAAAATTCAGCCATTATTTTAGAATGTTTCTCTGCTTCATTTGACACTATTAACTGTAAGAACCTATAAAAACTAATTTAAATTAATTCTTAATTAACTGTAAGAACCTATAAAAACTAAGTATAAATTCAGGAAGTAACATGAAACACAGTGTTTGAAGACTTGCTTTGAAATACACACACACACACGTGTATATACACACATATATTTACCTAGACTTACATATTTGATACATATTTGGGGAGATAGATATTCTCTTTTCTTTATGTTCTTCCTTTATCTTCATGTAGGGACCAGACACAGGCAGAGAGCCCACCAGGAAAGCCCTCTAGTGCTGGATTAAGGAGCACAAATGTAGGTTCCTAGCACTGAGCAAGAGTAGGAAAATATCTTATCTTTTTTTTTTTCTCTCTTTTGCTCATTCTCTTGCATCCCATCCCCAAGGCAACCCTGTGACTATGATGACTGACACAGTGGGCACACATAGGAGGATGTCTTAGACTGTTCAGGCTCCTATATAAAAAATACCCTAGACTATGTGGTGTGCAAGCAACAGATGTTATTTTTCTCAGTTACAGAGGCTGCAAAGTCCAAGCTAGAGGCAGTGACAGATTCATTGTTCGGTGAGGGTCTGCTTCCCGGTTCACAGATGACCCCTTCTCATTGTTTCATCATACAGTGTAAGGAGTAAAGGATCTCTCTGGTGTCTCTTTTATAAGAGTAATAGTAATACCACTGACAAGGGCTCTGCCTCCACAACTTAATCACCTTCCCAAGGTCCCAGATTCTAATATCAGGACATTGGTAATGAGGTTTCAGCAAATGAATTTGGGTTATGCAAATATTCGAATCATGGCCATGAGGAGACTTGCCCTCTGATCAGGTAGCTGTGGACTCAAGATGGTGGAGTGCACTTCTGCTCTGCAGTTCTGGGTTTCTGCTTGTTGAGCCTCTGTCTTCCTGATGCGGTGCTTCAGATGTGGGCACAGAGAACAGGTGCGTGCATGTGCAGCAGAACAACACATGAAAACCTCAGGCCTTAGGCCAGAAGACCACAAGTGAGAAGTCCAAGAACTGTATAGTATTGGGCAGAAAGATCATAGAGAAAGAGAGAGAAGAGATCAGGAAAATGATCCCAAAGAGTTGTTTGTGAACTCCTGAGCTTACCCCTGAGCACACATTCATGAATGAGACACTAAACATTCCGAACACTATATGGAAAGAACTATGGGATAGGCCAAATCCCTAATCCCAAAATGGCCACAGATAGGATGAATCCAAGAAGCACTGCAAAAACTTTATACATGGAACCAACAATGAAACACAACAGAAAACAGGCTAGTTATAACTTGTAGCCTAAAGCCGCCAACCTTGTGGATTACCCACTATGTCAAAATCATCAACATTTTCCAAAGGAGTTAAACAAGGCCTGGGTCTCATAATATTTAAAATATGCAAGATATAATCCATATTTACTCCATATACAATAGGAAAATGTCAGCTCACATAGATAATTGAATGATGCCACTGTCAAGGTAGCACAGGTACTAGAATTATCAGACAAAGACTTCAAAGCAAGTGTTAAAAATGCTCGAAGAGATAAAGCTACACACCTTTGAAAGAAATTGAATGTATAAAGTATGAGCAAAGACATATAAGACTTGAATAAGATTCAAATTAAAATTTTAGAACCACAGGTTAGAAGACTGGATACCAAATCTGTATCTACCACTAGGTGATATTAAAAAAAATGAAGATGAAAGAAAAAAACAGTAAAATTGAAAATAAATAAAAATAAAATATACATATTAAACAACAAAGTCAAACAATTAAAAGAAATTAACAGAGCATCAGAGAATTTTGAGAAAGTAATAAAACCCTAACATTTATGTTAACGGGATCCCCAAAGGAGACAATAAAGAGCACAGAGAAGAAAAAAATGTTAGAATAAATAATGCCTAAAACTTTCCAATTTTGGTGAAATATATAAACATATATTCATGAAGATCAGTGAATACTAAACAGAATAAACTCACTCAAAGAAATCAATATCAAAAGGTATCATAATCAAACTCTGAACCTTAAAGACAATGAAAATACCTTGAAAGCAGTGTATTATCTATGACTTGAATAATTACGCTCTTTCTCATCAGAAACTGTGGAAGTCAGAAAGAAATATAATGACATTTTTTAAAATATAGAAAGATAGCTGGGCATGGTGGTGTACACCTGTAATCCCAGTACTTGGGAGGCTGATACAAAAGGATTGCAGATTTGAGGCCAGCTTCAGCAACTTAATGAGACCCTCAACAACCTAGCAAGACTCTATCCCAAAACAAAAAACTAAAAAAAGGGGGGCTGGGAGTATAGCTTGGAGGTAGAATACCCCTGAGTTCAATTTCCCAGTAACACACACACACACACACACACACACACACACACACACACACACACACAGAGTAAAAATAACTTTCAACCCAGTATTTTATATTTAGTATGAAATATTTTATATGTTATATTTACTTTCAGAAATGAAGGGAAATAGACATTCTCAAAGGTGGAAAAAACTGAGGTAATTCCTGCCAACAGAGCTACTTTAAAATAATTGCCAAAGGAAGTTTTTCAGCAAGAAGGAAAACAATAGCAGCTGGTGACCTTGATCCTGGGAAATGAAGAACAGAAATGGTAAGTACCTGGTGAAATATGACAGGCCACTTTTATCCTCTTGAGTTTGTAAACATATGTCTGATGGTTGGAAACAAAAATTGTAACATTTTCTGATAATATATTTAATGTATGTAATACATAAGACAAGAACAAACTAAGAAAGGAACATAAAGACTTATAAATTGATGATGTTTCTATATTCCACTTGAAGTAGTAAAGTACTGGTTCTAAGCAGAGTGTTAAAAGTGAAGTGATTTTAATCCCTAGATTACCCATTTAAAAATTAGTCAAAACATACTAGGTTAATAAAACTGGAATACTTAAAATGTTCAAATAATTTGTAGATTATCTAAAAACACCAATGAAAATACAGAAACTTTCAGAATCAGAATAACAAAGCTAAGAAACAAAAGGCCCAAACATATGCTCTCATCAGAAACTCACTTGAAATATAATTTTATAGGTACATTAAAAGCAAAAGAAAAATATAACATGCAACCATTAATCAAAAGATCCCTAAAGTGGATATATTAATATTAGGGAAAGTAGGCCTTTGAGTAAAGAAAATTATCAGAATACAGAGAAAATTATGTAATAAGAAAAGGGTCATTTCATCAAGAAAATATAACAAATCTAAATATATATGCACCTGTTTAAGATTTACACCACTGTGATGAAATAACTGAGAATATCAACCTAAAGGAGAAAAGGTTTTTTTTTGGCATATGGTTCCAGAGGTTTTAGTCTATGGTTGCTTGGCCCCCTTGCTGTTGGGCCACAGTGAGGCAGAACATCATGGAGGAAGAACATGGCAGAGGAAACATGTTCATGTCATGGCAGCCAGAAAGCAGAGAAAGACAGAGAAAGAGAGGTATACCAGGGTCCCAGTAAGGGTCTACCCTCAATGACATAACTTCCTTCCACTAGGTTCCATCCCCTAAAGTTTCCACGACTCCCTAATAGTGCCGTAGGCTGGAGACCAAGCCTTTACCATATGAGCCTATGGGGGCCATTTAAAATCTAAACCATAACAGACCCAACAACGGTATTTACAAATACATGAGCAAAAAGTGACAAAACTGAGAAAAATCAGATGAGTCTACAATATCATTGGAGGCTTCAAAACTCCTCCCACAATAATCAATAGAAGCTAAAAAAAAAAAGACCAAGGATATAGAACTGAAGAACACCATCAACCAGGTAAAATGTAGACTTCTCAACCAACATGCAGCAGGGCATGCATTCTTTTCAACTGCACATGGAATATGCACCAACATAGATTCTACCCTGAGTCATAAAACTTAGATTTAAATGAATGTAAAGCTTACAAAGTATGATCTCTAATAATAAAAACCAGCTTAGAGAAATGATAGGTTCTAAGGATGTAGAAAGTAATGTCTGTCTTCCTAAGAAGCATGGTGTCCAACTAGAGACACATTCATTCATTTAATTGTATATAACACACTTTGTCCTATGCACAAAATGCAATAAAGTGTGAAAAATGCTCTGACAGAAAAAAATTCTATAATTGCACTAGGAGAGACTAGGAAGGCTATTATTAAATTAGGAAAAGTATCGCATCTCATCTATCAGATTGGCAAAAAAAGTCAAAAGCTCTATTGGTGAAGCTTTTGCAATGAAGTCATCACTCTATTGATGAAGCTGTAGGGAAACAAGCACTCTCTTGCATTGCTGGTGGCAGCGAAAAAATGGCGCAACTCGTATGGAGGGGAATCTAGTACTAATAAAACTACATCATCATTTGTCTTTCTTTCCTAGCAATCTTTCTTGGATTTACCTTGAATGTATATCTCCAAGTATATGAAAATAGACATACATAAGATGATTCAATTTTGTAAAATATTAAAAACTATGAAATTGCAAATTTTATATCACAAAATATTTACAATTGTAAAATAATAGGAACTATCTTAAATGTCTAAACAATGGATACTGTTTAAATAAACTATAATTTATATGCACACAATGGAGTATTATGCAGCTGGAAATATTAATGAGAAAAACATCTCTGAACTGATATGAAATGATTTCTGGGATAAATTAAATGAAAAGAGCTACTACTTATATGGAAATAAGGACAAATAAAAAGGCAAACACTTCTGCTTAGGTTAAAAGAAGAAAGGAAAGATAAACTAGAAAACAATGTAATGGGGGAAGGTGAAAGGGAAAAGAGAGGGCATGATGCTTTCATGAGTATAGACGCTTTCGTGAGTATAGCCTTTTGTGTAGTTAGGGTTTGGAGATGAAGTGTCCCCCACAGATTAATGTGCTGAAGGGCTGATCCCCAATGCAGCAGTGTTCAGAGGTGGGGTGCAAAAGAGATTGGATCATGAGCTCTCTGATCTCATCAGTAGATTAATCCATTGATGTATTCATAATTTGATGGCATCATTGGGAGGTAGTGGAAACTGTAGAAGGTGGGACTTAATTGAAAGGAGTGTGCCCTTGTGGGCATGCCACTGTGGACTAGACCTCATCTTTCTCTCTCTCTCTCTCTCTCTCTCTCTCTCTCTTCTCTCTCTCTCTCTCTCAGACACACACACACACACACACACACACACACACACACACACACTCACACCTGTCTTCCATGAGGTTAGCAGCTTTTCTACTATATAATACCTGACCACAGGCCCAGAAACAGTGGAACCAGCCAACCATGAACTGAAACCTTTGAAACTGGGAGTTAAAATAACTCTTTCCTCCTGTAAGTTGTTTTTCTCAGGTATTTTACCACAGCAATGAAAAGCTGACTGATATAGTACTTATGACATTTGGAAGCATGTTGATGTTCTACATAATCTATAAATAAAAATAAATCAGTACTTGGGAAGCTGAGACAGGAAGATCGCAGGTTCGAGGCCAGCTTCAGCAACTTAAGTGAAGCCCTAAGCAATTTAGTGAGATCTTGTTTAAAAATAAAAAACAATAAAATAGGGCAGAAGATGTATCTCAGAGGTAAAAGTCCCCTGGGTTCAATCCCCAGTACCCCCCTTACACATGCAAAATCACCAAGGAGTTGAAAAAATATTAAAATGCAGTAAAACTGGAAGCAAACTTATGTGTTCACAACTATATTTCCCAAAAATGTTAAACACAATATTTAAGTCTATTTCTTCAGTCAGGGGAAGGGGATAGAGGTAGGGAATAGAAATGCAAACACAAACTGAATTTTTTGTAGGTATTTTTATAATGGTATGGTTGAAACAATTCTGGAATTAACTTACACCTCAGTGGCCTCTACACCTGCCCCAGGCCTCGGCGTCACCTCGGCGGCCTCTACACCAAGCACCAGACCTCGGCATCGCCACGCGTCACCTTGGCAGCCACTGGGCCCACCCTGGGTCTCAGCCCCCATGTCTCCCCGGCAGCCTCTGCACCCGCCCCAGGCCTCGGCGTCACCTCAGCGGCCTCTGCGTCAGGTACCAGACATCAGCATCCTCTCGCGTCACCTCAGTGGCCCCTGTGACCAGCCCCAGACTTCGGCATCCTACCACATCACCTCGGCGGCCTCTGTGACAGGCCCTGAACCTTGGTGTCCTCCTGCACGGTCCAGCAGCCCCTGCACATGACCCGGTCCCCGGCGTCCTCCTGCGTCATCCCAGTGGCCCCTGTACCCAGCCCCGGCCCCCAGTGTCCTTTAGGGCAACCCAGGCGGCGCTCCGCGCACGGCCTGAGACCCCTGCAACCCACCTTGGACTCCCACGCCCTCCAGCGCGAACAGGCCAACCCTCCACACCCGGCCTCAGACCCCAGCGTACTCCTGTGTGACTCAGGCAGCCCTCCACGCCACGTCTCAGAACCCAGTGCCACACTGTGCAACCCGGGCGGCCCTCCACACGTGGCCTCCAACCCTGGCAAACTTCTGCGCATCCTGGGAAGCCTTTCATGCCTTGCCTCGGACTCCAGCACAGCCTGTACCTCTCTCACCCCAGCAGGAGCCTCTGTGCCATGCTTCAGAGCCCGGATACCCTCTGCCGCCGCCACCCAAGACCCACGCGACTCTCCGGGATGTCTCTGAGTCAGGGCACACCCTGGCACTGCCACCTGAGATCTAGGAGCACACGCTCACCCCTGGGACCCACCCGCAATCCTCTGTGCCGTGCTTCAGAGCTTGTGCACCCCTAGGCGCCACTACTCGATACCCAGACCCTGCACCTCCCACGGGCCTGTTAGAAATCCTCAGTGCAGCACATCAGAGCCCATGCACCCTCTGGCGACATTGCCTGTGACCCAGAGCACGTGTGCATCCCTAGGGGCCCGGGTGACACCCAGCACCCGCGCCTTGGAAACAAGGAACCTTCCGGCACCGTTCCTGCACCTCAATGCCCGCACCCAACACCATGCCTCGAAGTGCTCCTCACGTGCCAACACCTGAGCTCCTGAGACTGCATACCTTTCTACACACTACTACGCCCCAGCCAACCGGACAAGAAGGATCCACAGCGTGCAGCGTACTGACCCAATTGGGACTACAGGAACCATCAAGAAGTCTCATACACAGAAAGGAAGATGATATGGAGGCAACAGAAACACAAAATGGAACACACCAAAAATACAAGAATGAAGAACAGTGAGGAAACAAGAAACACCCACAATGCATCAAAAAGCGAGATTACTGACTCTGACCTGCAGGAAATGCAAGTAGGATAATTCCAAATTTGATCTTCAGAATGATGGAAGGCCTCAAATAAAGCGTAGAGGAGATGAAGGAGGAAGTTGAGGCTCTAAGGAAGAATCAGAAAGAAACTCTGAACGAAATGAAGGAGTCAATAAATGAATTAAAGACTGCAATAGAAACCAACTCTAGTAGGCTTGACCACGTGGAAAATAGGGTATCACTCCTGGAAGACAGCTCATTCAAAACTGAGAACACAGTCAATGATATACAGAAGATATTACAATAACACACCTTGGCCATTCAAGAAATACAGAACAATGCAAGATGTCCTAATTTAAGGATAAAAGGCATTGAAGAAGGTTTAGAAGCACAGACCAAGGGTATAAGAAACCTCTTCAAAAAATAATTTCAGAGAATTTTCCAAACATAGAGAAAGTTTTGGATATACACATACAGGAGACATGTAGAACACTGTTAAGACAGGACCAAAGTAGGACCTCCCCTTGCCATGTAATAATTAAAATGACTAACACAGAGGCCAAAGAAAGAATCCTAAAAGCAGCAAGAACAAAAGAACAGGTGACATACAGGGACAAAACAATAAAAATCACCCCACACTTCTCAACCCAAGTCAGGAATGCCAGGAGGGATTGGTACGAAGTACTCCGGACGCTGGAAGAAAATAACTTCCAACCAAGACTGAAATATCCAGCAAAGCTATCATTTAAAATTGATGGAGAAATAAAAATGTTCCATGATAAACAAACATTTAAAGAATTCATGAGGACCAAGCCAACACTAGAGAAAATCCTAAAAGAAATAAATCACAAAGAAGGAAAAATAAGCAATTTTCAGAACCACGAGAGGTGAACTCCACCAGGTAGGCAACTAAACAAGATTTGTCACTACAGCAAATAGAAAATAAAACTCAAAATAATAGGGAACAAAAATCATATCTCAAGCCAGGCGTGGTGGCGCACGCTTGTAATCCCAGTACTTTGGGAGGCAGAGACCGGAGGATCCGGGTTCACGGCCAGCCTCAGCTCTCTCACTCTCTCTCTCCCTGTCTCTATCTCTCTCTCTCTCTCCTTAGTGAGGCCCTCCGCAACTTCGTGAGACCCGGTTTCAAAATAAAGTATAAAAAATAGGGCTGGGGACGTAGCGCGGAGGTAGAACGCCCCTGTGTTCAATCCCCGGTACCACAAAAAAAATCATATCTCTATAATAACATTGAATGTCAAGAGACTCAACTCCCCAATTAAAAGGCACAGACTAACAATGTGGATCAAAAAGCATAACCCAACTATATGCTGTCTACAAGAAACTCACCTTCTAGCCAAAGATACTCATATGCTAAAGGTAAAAGGATGGAAAAGGATATACCATTCAAATGGAGATCAAAAACAAGCAGGGGTAGCAACGCTTATATCAGACAAAACAGACTTTTAGCTAAAACACAACAGAAGAGACAAAGAGGGTCACTTCTTATTAATAAAAGGAACAATCCAACAAGAAGATATAAAAATAGTAAATATTTATGCCTCAAATGTGGGCATACCCACATTCATAAAACTAAGTATTCGGGACATCAGGTCCCAAAAAGACCCAAACACAATAATATTGGGAGACTTCAACAAACCATTCATACCACTATGTCGATCCTCCGGATAAAAGATGAATAAAGATTGCTCAGACCTAAAGAAAACTATAAACCAAATGGATCTAATAGACACATACAGATAATATCAACCAACAACACCTGAATACACATTTTTCTCAGCTGCCCACAGAACATTTTCCAAAACAGACCACATATTGGGTCACAAAGCAAGCACCAGCAAATTCAAAAGTTATGATATAATTTCCTGCATCTTCTCAGATCACAATGGATTGAAACTGGAAATTAACAACAGGAAGACGAAAAGTAATCACATAAGTACATGGAGACTGAACGATACACTCCTGAACAAGGACTGGATCAGGAAAGAAATAAGGGGAGAAATAAAAAAATTCCTGGAATTAAATGAAAATAGAGACATGACATATCAAAATCTGTGGGACACCTTGAAAGCGGTGTTAAGAGGAACATTTATAGCACTGAGTGCCCACATAAGAAAAACAGAAAACATCCAAATAAATAACCTAATGACACACCTCAAGGATCTTGAAAAACAGGAACAATCGCAGCCCAAAGCTAGTAGAAGGCAGGAGATAACTAAAATCAGAGCAGAAACTAATGAAATAGAAAATAAAAAAACAATACAAAGAATCAACCAAAGAAGAAGCTGGTTCTTTGAGAAGATTAACAAGATTGACAAACCACTAGCTAACCTAACCGAAAGAAGGACAGAATCAACGCAAATTACCAAAATCAGAAATGAAAAAGGGGATATCACCACAGATAGTGGAGAAATCCTGAGGATCATAAGAAGCTACTTTGAAAACTTATATTCCAATAAAATGGAAAACATGGAAGAGGTCGAAAGATTTCTAGACACATACAACCTACCCAAATTGAACCAAGAGGATACAGAAAAATTGAATCAACCAATAGCAAGCACAGAGATAAAAACAGCAATAAAAAGTCTTCCATCAAAGAAAAGCCCAGGTCCAGATGGTTTTCCAGCCGAATTTTACAAAACCTTCACAGATGAACTAAAACCAATACTTCACAAGCTATTCTGTGAAATTGAAAGAAATGGAATTCTTCCAAACTCTTTTTATGAGGCCAACATCACATTAATACCAAAGACAAATAAAGATACCTCAAGGAAAGAAAATTACAGACCAATATCATTAATGAACATAGACGCAAAAATTCTAAATAAAATACTAGCCATGCATATTCAAAACCATTTTAAGAAAATCGTACACCATGACCAAGTTGGTTTCATCCCAGGAAAGCAAGGCTGGTTCAACATACGCAAAACAATACATGTTATCCACCACATAAACCGAACTAAAAACAAAAATCACATGATCATTTCAATAGATGCGGAAAAAGCATTTGACAAAATTCAACACCCATTTATGTTAAGAACTCTACAGAAGATCGGAATAGAAGGAACATACCTCAACATCATTAAGTCAATATATAAGAAACCCAAAGCCAACATCATATTGAATGGGGAAAAATTGCCAGAATTCCCCTTAAAATCAGGAACAAGACAAGGATGCCCACTATCACCACTCCTTTTCAACATAGTCCTTGAAACTCTTGCCAGAGCAATAAGACAAGAGAAGGATATCA
>PVJS01037450.1:0-19921 GCA_004027185.1 Glis glis
ATGAAGGGGCATTTAAGGGAAGCATAGTTGGGACTTTACATTTCTCTGTGGTGTTAAAAAAAATTCTCTCTCTCCCTCCCTCTCTCCCTCTCTCTCTTTCCTGTAATTAAAAAACACATATTCATAATGTAAAAATATTTATTTTTTCTAAAATAGAACAAAGGACAATAAAATAATCTCTTAATGCTTAACATGAGGTTAGCCCTTAATATTTAGAAACATAATCTTGATCAAATGTGCTTGCAGTAGTTAATTTTCATTGCTGTAACAAAATATCTAAGATAACCAACTTAAAGAAGGACAGGTTTATTTTAGCTCACAGTTTCAGAGATTCCAGTGCATGTTTGCTTTGCACTATTGCTTTGGGCCTGTGGCAGCTATCATAGAAAAAACACTTGTCAAAGAAGACTGCTCATCTTGTGGTGGTCAGAAGCAAAGAGACAGCAGGAGCTGTTTTCCCAATATCCCCTTCAAGGGCCAATGACCCAATGACCCAACTTCTTTCCACCAGCACCCATATCTTAAAGGTTCCACTACCTCTCAATACTGCCACAGGATTGTGACCAAGCCTGTGACATGGATCTTTGGGGAAGAGTTCCTAACTGTTGCCTTTTTATCAGGATATATTTTATACTGTGATATTTAATAATGAATGTGACTTCTGGAGTAACCAAAAAGAAAAAACAGGAAATGATTGAAGGTTTAGAGAGTCTTTTAATAATTGGTTTATGTATATAAGAGTTTATAAAATCCCTTTTTGCAAAATCATAATATTACTTTAAGGGAATCTTCTTAGAGAAATTAGAATGACATAAAAATTTGATGCAAATCAAAACTTCTCTGAGATTTCACCTAACTCCAAGTAGAATGGCAATCATTAAAAACACAATCAATAATAAATGCTGGCAAGGATGTGGAGAAGTAGGATTGTAAATTAGTGCAACCACTTTGACAGTGTGGAGGGTCCTCCAAATAATGGGAATGAACCTACCATATGACCCAGCTATACCACTCCTGGGTATTTACCCAAAAGAATTGAAACCAGACTACCATAGTAATGCATGCATATCCATGTTTATAGCTGCACAATTCATAATTCCCAAACTATGGAACCAGCTGAGATGTCCATCAACAGATGAATGGATTACAAATTATTCCATTATATACATAATGGAATTCTACTTGGCCATAAAGAACAAAATTATGTCATTTGCAGGGAAATGGATGGAACTAGAGAATATTATGCTCAGTGAGATTAGTCAGTCACAAAAAGTGAAAGATCAGATGTTCTCCCTCATATGTGGAAGCTAGGGAGAAATTGGACACAGGAGGGACTCCAGACAAAGGAGGAGAAACCTTCATGGAATGAAGGAGGGGACCTAACTGAAAGAGACGGGAGTGGGGAGGAAGGCTTGCAGAGGGAAACACCTCAATGGACATGATGTACATACACAAACTTATCAAAGCCAATCACTGTGTTGAGCATGGGAAGATGGGGAGGTAGAGGGAGTGGGGTGGGAACTGGGGAAGGGCTCAATGAGTGCTATGTGCATATATGCCCCTATCACCCTGAACTTCATCAAGATGCATGATTACAATGTACCAATAAAAAGATTTTTTGAGTTACATTTTCTTGCTGATTTTTCCATCATATAAATAAGTTTATGATGATATTGTAGTTTATATAAGGTAATTTTACTTTATAATGATTTCAAATGTATAAATTTCCTGCCTTGGGTTTACCAGTTAGGTAAGGCATTATTTCCAGTTATTATCAAATCTGCTTAGTTCAGTGTCTCTACATAAGTTGCTCTTCATTGAGTCTCAGAATTTCCCTCTGGTTCCTGGGTGCCTACACCACTTTTCAGCACCGACCCTGTACATGAACATGAACTCTTTTTCTCTGCCCAACACTTGGCATTTAGCAAATAACTCGAATATTGATTTCCAACATTAAATATACATGACAAGGGAAACCTGACCTGAATCATCAGACAAGTTACTCTACACTAGATGTATCTTCTCATGGACACCTGAACTAACAGTACATTTTACATTTGAAATTTTTATCTAATTTATAGGTCTTTGATCCATCTTGAGTTGATTCTTGTGCAGGGTGAGAGGATTGGATTTTGTTCCATCCTTCTACAAATGGATAACCAGTTTTCCCAACATGATTTGCTGGAAGGACTCTGTTTTCTCCAAAGTACATTTTTGGTACATTTATAAAAAAAATCAACTGGCTATAAATATTAGGCTTTTTTCTGAGTCTTCTGCTTCGTTCCATTGGATTATATGTCTATTTTTGTGCCAGTATCATGCTGTTTTCATTACTATCCCTTTGAAGCATAATTTGAAATCAGGTATTGTAATGCCTCTGGTATGGTTCTTATTGCTGAGAATTGCTTTTGATAGTCTAGGTCTTTTGTTTTTCCATATTAATTTTATTATTAATTTCTCTGGATATGTGAAGAATTGCATTGTATTTTAATAGGAATTGCGCTGAACCTGTAGATTTCTTTTGGTAGGATGGCCATTTTTATTATATTTATTCTGCCTTCAAAAAGCATGGGAGGTCTTTCCATCTTTTAAGATCTCCAATATCTTTCTTTAGTGTTTTATAATTTTCATTGTAGAAGTCTTTTACTTCCTTGGTTAAATTTATTCTTAAGTATTTTGTTTTGTTTTGTTTTGTTTTGTTTTGTTTTTCATGTTTTTTTTTCTTTTTTTGAGGCAATTGTGAATGGAATTGATTTTTGGATTTCGTTTTCAGTGGATGGACTCATGATTGGTGAATAGAAATGCTAATGATTTTAATAGGTTGATTTTGTATTCAGATTCTTTGCTGTAACTATTCATCATCTCTATAAGTCTTCTGGTTGAGGTTTTTTGGAGCTTCTAAGTAAAGGATTGTGGCATGCACAAAGATAATTTCAGTTCTCCTTTCCCTATTTGTATTCCTTTAATTCCCTTCTCCTGTCTTATTGCTGTGGCAAGAGTTTCAAGTACTATATTCTCGGGTCCTGCCCGAAAGTGACGCGGACTGACAGGGAAAAGTGAGCGCCAACGGCTCGAGAAACACCCACCACGAGCCGGGAGAATATGTCGAGCAAAATCTCGTTTATTTAGGAAGACAGGGCAGTTTTAAAGTGAAACCCATAAAGGAACCCCTGGGCAGTAGGGTGTGGCCCAATGGCACGCGACGGGTCGGGTCATATGCCCCCTATAACCTATCATAGCCCTCTTGAGGCTAGGTGGGGCGGGTCTGACAGCGCCATCTTTGCTATTGATATGCTGAATCGCTGAATCGCTGAATCGCTGCCACGTGGAAGAGGCCCGGTACTCTAGAGCAGGCCTCTGCTAGTTCACCGGGCCCTTTCATGGCACCGGGTAGAGGGCCCAGCACTATATTGAATACAATTGGTGACAGTGGGCATCATTGTCTTGTTCCCAATCTTACAAGAAATTCTTTCAGTTTTTTCCCCATTCATTATGATGCTGGCTTTGGGTTTATCACATATATCCTTTATGATGTTGAGGTAGGTTCCTTCTATCCCTAATTTCTTCAGCATTTTTATCTTGAAAGGCTGTTGGATTTTGCTAAATGCTTTTTTCTGCACCTATTGAGATGATTGTGTGATTTTTGTCCTTAGCTCTATTAATTTGGTAGATTACATTATTGCTCACTATTGGTATATTTAGGTTTTCTTTACATCTTGATTCAGTTTAGGTAGGTTGCAGGTTTCTAGAAATTTGTCAATTTCTAGTGGGTTTTCCACTTTATTGGAGTATAACATTTTTTAAGCAGTCTTGCTAAGTTGCTAAGAGTCTCACTACATTGCTGAGGCTGTCCTGCAACCTGTGATTCTCCTGTCTCAGCCTCCCAAGTATTAGAATTACACACATGTGCCGACACACCTGTCTTACACTTTTTTTAATTTCTTTTGTATCAAGGTAGTGAGGGGAGGCAGGATCAGGTTGCAATTTTTATTAGTTTACTCCCAAAGAGTAACTCCATTTTTGTCTTCAAGATACTTATGTTTGAAAAGCGAGTGCACTAAAATATTCATTCATTTTTATGTGCAGGAGTGTCAAGTCCCTAAGGATGTCAGCACAAATGGGCTCTGGGTTACTCTCTAGCTTCTGCCCTTGTTTACCCTCACCACAGTCATGGTCACCATAATGTTGATCTTTCTTATTCAGTTGTAATCTCACTTCATCTCACCCTGGCTTTATTTGCCATTCTTGTCAGTCTTTCCTCAGCAGCACCATGTACAATCAATCTATATGATTTCACCCTGTTTTAATACCAGAACTCTTAGGATCTGACAACTTGTTAATTTATTGATCAGGCTTTACCTTGAAATATGAGTTTCTGTTCATGTTCTGTCCTTTCCAGGGGCTTCTATCAGATTTAGGGGGAAACACCCCAACCCCCTATGTTCTGCAATGCCCTATTCCATGGGATGTGAAGGAGGCCTGGGTGATTCAGTCCTGGGTGTATCTGCACATTTGCTAGTGACTGGCAGGCTCTGATCCCACCCAGCTACTCAAGGCCAACACCACTTGACTTTCTTTCTTTTTTTTTTTTTTTTTTTTGCGGTACCGGGGATTGAACCCAGGGGCGTTCTACCTCCATGCTACACCCTGGCCCTATTTTTTATACTTTATTTTGAAACCGGGTCTCATGAAGTTGCAGAGGGCCTCACTAGGTAGAGAGAGAGAGAGAGAGACAGGGAGAGAGAGAGAGAGAGAAAGCTGAGGCTGGCCTCAAATCTGGATCCTATGGTCTCCGCCTCCCAAAGTACTGGGATTACAGGCGTGTGCCGACACACCCAGCTTGACTTTCTTATGTATATAATTCATAAATAAATTAATGAATCTGCTGATGTTTTCACACCTGGACCTCACCAGCCAGTAGATTAAGAAACAAAGAATAGGTTCTTTTCTTGGATTATTGGAAACATCTAAATGGTTCCTATAGATAGGATAATGTTAATGTATGCAGGTAAATGCCATCATCTTGATAACTGAACTAGCTTATATAATGTAATATTCTTAGTTTTTAATAAATTTAAACTCTTTAGTGTAGAATATGTGACTTAAACAGTAGAAAAACATTTTATATTATGTGGGTAATCTGGGTAAAAGTATATGGGAATAGTCTGTATTAATTTTCAATTTTTTTTATTTTTTGCAGTACTGGGGATTGAACCCAGGGGCAGTCTATCTCCGAGCTACACCCCCAGCTCTATTTTTTATTTTTTTCTTTTTTTGTGGTACTGGGGATTGAACCCAGAGGCATTCTACCTCTAAGCTACACCCCCAGAACTATTTTTTATTCTTTATTTTGAAACAGGGTCTCATTGAGTTGTGGAGGCCTCACTGAGTAGCTGAGGCTGGCCACAAACCTGTGATCCTCCTGTCTCAGCCTCCCAAGTACTGGGATTACAAGCATGCACCACCATGCCCGGCCCAATTTTTTATATGCTTGAAATTACCTCAAGTATAAAACATTTAAATTCCAAAATCAGAAAAACTTCACCTTTAATCCATGTGGAAAAAATGTTACAGATTAATGCATAATAAACCAGAATAAGTTATATTTACATATCCCCAAAATTGATAAGAATATAACACTCTGAAAATGACATTAAATTATCAGAAAATTAACAAAGATATACATCAATGAAAACACTCCGAGCTTGATATAGAGAATGAAAAATGTTGTAATCATCTCAGAGAACTGTTTTCCATTATCTTGACAAAGACATAGCCCAATACCCAGCAATTTTATACTTAAATCTACCCTTCAAAATATATGATGTGTTCACAAGTATCCATGTATAAAAGAGCTCAGAGAAGGTTTTTTATGGGTATGTTTAGAAACATAGAACATATATGATTAATATGAGTGCTTTTGTTTCCCTTTGGACACTGCATAAGAGTTTATGTGAAAAATTGGCTTGTAATGAATATTTCCTCCAGTTACTTAGTGCAGGAAAGCTTTTAGGCACAATTTTCAGTCTTCCCTCAGAGACTATCTGGGGAGCAGCCATTACGTTTATCCTTAGCACCTCGCAACGTGCATGAATCATGAAAATATCAATTGAAATCCAAATGTAGAAAGCTGATCAGGGACTATTAATCATTCTTGCTGTTACCTTCTCTGTCTTTCACTCACTCTCTCTCTCTCTCTCTCTCTCTCTCTCTAATGGTCGGCGATGTTGACCATCTCTTCATACAGTTTTTAACCATTCACTTATATATTTTGGATAAAATATATTCAAGTGGTGCCAGTTTTTAAATTTGGTACTTTTTCAAGCTGAAGGTATTCTTTATATATTCTGAATATTAACCTCTTATCAGAAATAC
This sequence comes from Glis glis, assembly GCA_004027185.1. Taxonomy (NCBI): domain Eukaryota; kingdom Metazoa; phylum Chordata; class Mammalia; order Rodentia; family Gliridae; genus Glis; species Glis glis. The sequence goes on from PVJS01037450.1 coordinate 6,376, forward strand.
AATTTACAAATATTCTCTTCAATTTAGTTTTTAAGTTTTAAATTGTAGGTTGATTGAATTTCAGAAGAAATGGCTTATTTTTAAAATTATCTCTAGGAATTAATTAGAGTTTTATTTAAAGTACAGAATTAGCAGGAATACCCAGACTTATTGCTATAATAATACTCAATCATTGATAACATGATATGATTTAATTTATTTGGGCTTTTCTTTTTCATTCTAAAATATTAATACTTATTCAGAGATAGCATGTTTTTATTTATATTCATGAAATTTAAAAATTACATTTAAATTCATAAGCTGAAATTACAGTGCAATAATTTCATACCCATTGTATTTATCTGGAAATAATATAATAGTTTTACATTAATTATAACTGTGAATCAATTAATTAAACAGTCAAATTGCATAATAAGACTTGATCATATGTTATAATTTATTTTAAAATATTTTGATTTGCTGTTAACTTCCTATCATATTTACTACAGCAAACAATTTTGCACAATTGTAATTTTGAAAACTACTGTACCTTTTTTTTCTGACTTGAAATTTCACTAGTGTCCTGCTTCAAAATCTTGGTTTGGAACAATTCTTATATCCTATCATAAAGATTATCGATAGAGGGTCATTTAAAAATGTAATCAGTTTGTTCTTATTACATGTGTGATATTTGTATCTTATTCTTAAAAGTAATGAGGCTGTAATGATCATCCTTTTCTTTAAAAAGGGAAACAATAGACACAACAATCAAGAAGTCATTAAATATATGACAGAGCATTTGGATTAATGGGCAGAAATTTTTAAATGAGAATATTAAAATGTCTCAATCATGAAACTTCATTAAGTTCTGGGGTACTTAATTAACTTCATTAAGTTCAGTGGTAGAGTGCTTGCCTAGCATGCTCGAGTCATGGGGTTTGATCCCAGAACACACAAAAAAAATTAACCTTCATGAACATATATATGTCCCACAGACATATATATATATATATATATATATATGTATGTATATACATAATTTCAAATATTGAAAAGTACTGTTAAGGTGTACTTGAGAAATACATCTAGTATACTTTACCTGTCTGAAAATTTAGGCCAGGTATCCCTTGTTATATATATTGGATGTTGGAAATTAATATTCTATAATTATTTGCTAAGTGCCAAGTGCTGGGCAGAGTATTCCCAGGAAAGAGAGTTCATATACAGAGTTGGTTCTGGTAAGTGCTATAAGCACTCAGGAAGCCAACGGGAAGTTTGAGACACAATGAAGAGCAGCTCATGTGGAAACACAAAACTGAGCAGAAGCAGTAATAATTGGAAATAGTGCCTTAACTAACTGGGAAACCCCAGGCATGTAATTTATAAATTTTAAATCATTAGAAAGTAAAACTTAGCCAGGCATGGTGCCATATGCTTGTAATCTCAGTACTTCAGAGGCTGAGACAGGAGGATCCGGGTTCGCAGCCAGCCTCAGCTACTTAGTGAGGCCCTCCGCAACTTAGTGAGACCCTGTTTCAAAATAAAGAATAAAAAATAGGGCTGGGGGTGTAGGTTGGAGGTAGAATGCCCCTGGGTTCAATCCCCAGTACCACACACACACAAAAAGTAAAACTCTCTTACATAAATTACAGTATCGAAATAACCTTGTTTATATGATGGCAGAATCAGCAAGAAAATGTAAGTCAAATTTAAAATTAAATTCTAATTTGCTTAAAAAGAGTTCCTTAAAGAAATACTATAATTTTGAAAAAACGAAATTTGGAAACTCTTGTATACATAAACCAAATATTTAAAGTCTCTCCAAATGATGCAAAACCTTCAAGTGTTTCTTGTTTCTTTTCTGGTAAACCTAGAAGTCACATGAAGTTTTCAATATCACAGTATAAAATGTATCCTGCTTTAAAAAGGCAACATTTGTAAGTGTTCTCCAAAGGTCCATGTGTTAAAGGCTTGACACAATCCTGTGGCAGTATCAAGAGGTGGTGGAACCTTTAAGAGGTGGGTGCTGGTAGATGGAAGGTGGGCTGTTGGGGACAGGTCTTTGTAAAGGATATGGGGAAAACAGCCTCTCTTCTCTCTTTACCTCCTGACCACCACAGGTGTGAAGACTTCTATGACAAGTGCTCTTGCCATGATAGACTGTGCTGCCACAGGCCCAAAGTAACAGTGCAGAAAAAAATGCACTGAAATCTCTGAAACTGTGAGTTAAAATAAACCTTTCTTTCTTTAAGATGTTTAATTTAGGTATTTTGTGACAGTAACAGAAATTAACTACCACAAGCATGTTTGAGCAAGATGTTTCTAAATGTTATGAGTTAACCCCATGGTAAGCATTAAGAGATTAATATTTTATCTTTTCTTTCTTCTATATTAGAACAAATAGTTTTTACATTATGAACATGTATTTTTAAAAAAAAATATAGGAAAGACATAGTGGGGGAAGTTTTTTTCTAAAAGCACAGAGAAAAGCTGTCTCCCAACTATGCTTCCCTGAAATGCCCCTTCAATCTCCTCATCTTATTCTAGTCTGATTTATCTTCCCCTGCCTATGGGAATTTTCTACATATATATCTTAATGATTTTATTTTATGATTTGTAAGACCAATTTAGTAGCATTGCTTCAATACATGAATACAAATAGGCTCCTGCTTTCCACATAGCATGTATTTAATAAACCAATTACATTTCCTCCTCCTTAATAGTCTCAGCTTGGCTAGGTGTTTTGACTCATGTCTTTATTACCAGAACTTGGGAGGCTGAGACTGAAGGATCACAGGTTCACAGCCAGCCTCATCAACTTATTGAGGACCACAGCAAGTTAATGAGACTCTATTTCTAAATTTTAAAAAGTAAAATAGTGCTGGAGGTATAGCTATGAGGAAAAATGCTTCTGGGTTCAATTCCCAGTGCCATACACACACAAAAGTCCCAACCCAAACGAGTCAGGACTCTGTAAATGCTTTGGTGTATAAAATCCTCTTCCCAAAGATCCTTGATTTTCAGCCAAGGGTTAGGCACACAAAGAACTTCTGCTAGCTGCTGCTAAGATTCTGGAGACTGTCCTGTTTTTTAGTAAGGTAGACCAATGAAACAAATAAACTTTTGAAGAAAAAAAGATTATCCTGAGTTGTCATCATGCCTCTGGCCTAAACAGGGCTTTTGTCATTTAGTTTGGTTGCACCTGCTGGAATTTGTCATTTCAGGTGCCCTCCCTGTCCTTCCTCAGCTCTTCCATGTGACTTGATGTGTCTTGCAAGTCCAAGAGGAAATGTCCCCAACCAGAGCTGTGCTCAGCCTATTGTCAAATAGGCTTTGGACTTTAACAAAAGGAAATGGTAAAGTTCAGCATATTTGCCCACTGCTTCTGCAGCCCTGACCCCACAGGAATAGCCCCAGTCACTTGACCACCAGACAGACCATCTGATCATACCTCTCATTTTTCCTCAGAAATCTTAGGCCCCGTCCACTACACTGTGAGACACTCAAATTTACTGACGCAGGGAGATGCATGTTCTTTACAACATCGGCCATGTTCTGACCAGTTTGTCCCCCAAAGGTTCAGAAAATGCCTAAATTTTGTGCAAATTTAGTTCCTTCCATGTAACTATTTCTTCAATAGAATACTTAGCATGGCTCTTCCTCTTTACTGAGGAATTGGAATTCATTAAGTACAGCTTTTCTCTTATATGGCCTCTCTTCTGCAAAAGAGAAGCAGGAAAAGGTCACATTTCCACAAGCTCCACAAGGTACTCCCCAGTAACCTACAGAGCTCTCACTAGGCCCACTTTCTGAATATTCCCCACATTCCAGGAGCATGGACCTTTGGGAGATATTCAACTTCTCACTACAACAGATTTTTCAAAGGTGTTTATATGCTGATTTCTAAAATACTGTAACATCACCAAGCCATGAATGCTTTTCTCCACCGCCTCTGTAGAAAAGGACTCACAGTCCTTTCACATTTTGTTATTCAGATATCTCCTTATTCCCATTTCATGATTTTTCTTTTTTTTATTTAGCATTAAGGTTGGCTTTTTTTCTGTTACTTTGCTGACCTATTTCTCTGCCTCTTTTTTTCTATTGCAGTAGTTTTTAGAGTATTTTGTAGCACTTGGTCATCCAGCTGCTACATACCTTAGGATTTGGTTATTGTTGCTTTGTTTTACTTTGGTCTAAAATTTGTCTTATTTTATTTTGGTGTCCTATGTCATACAATTGAGTTTGCACATTTTAATAGTATCAATTGAGATGATTGCTAAGTGCATTATGATATTTTAGTTTGAATCTTGGTCTAGAATATTTTCCAGTCTGTGTGTATGCGTGCACACACCATACATGGCATTAATGGGATTATTGGTGAAAGTTGAAAGTACCCATAGATTAGAGAGTACTGTATGAATGTTAAGGCCCTGGTATTGATACTTATACTGTGAGTTCATAATATAATGTTTATACATTAGGAAATGTATAGAAAGATTTTTAGATTGATGTATTTGACATAGCATAGAAAAATTTTTATAAATTTTTGGATAATCTGGATAAACTTGTGGAAATACTTGGTGCTAATATAAATTTAACAGAAACCTGACTTTACCTCAAATTTTAACATGTTTTTATTGCCACAACCAGCCAAAAAGTTGCCAACATTATGTGGAAAAATTGTTGTAAATTCAGGGGAAACATTTACAGAGTGTGTAATTGAAACACACACACGCACACACACATGCACACACACACACACACATTCTAAAAATCATTAATTAAGCAACCCTTGAATTAAAAGGAACAGAAACTAGATAAACTATTTTAGAAAAACAAATAGGTTGGGCAAAACTCATGTCAGTTATAGTCCTAATCATTTTCAGGAAAACACATATCAGACCAGAATGTGATAAATCTATACACACATAGAGTGAACTAGGAGCTGGCATAGCTTAGAGGTAGAATACCCCTGGGTGCAATCCCCAGCATGAAGAAAGAGGAGGAGGAGGAGGAAGAAGAAGAGGAGGAGGAGGAGGAGAAAGAAGAGGAGAAAGGAGGAGGGAAAGGGGAGGGAGAGGAGTTAACTAAGATATAGATCAATGAAAATCCTCAGAACTTGCTGTTGAAAATGTAAATAGTTGTAATCATATCTGAAAATTGCTTGCCATTGCCTTTATTTATTTATTTGGTACTGGGAATTAACCCAGGAGCATTCTACTTCTGATCCATATCCCCAGCCCTTTTTATTTTTAATTTTGAAGCAGGGCCTCGCCAAGTTCCTAAGGCTGGCCTCGAACCTGTGATCCTCCTGTCTCAGCCTCCCAAGTACTGGAATTACAGGCGTGCACCATCACATCCAGCTGCCATTATCTTTAGAGTGACATACCCAACACCTAGTAATCCTATTCTCAACTTTATTCCTTCAAATAATGTGATGTGTGTCCCAGGATCTATTCACAAGAGAACTCAGAGCACCCTCCTTCATAATAGCGCCAAGCCAGGCATGGTGACTCATGCCTGAATTCCAGTATGTAGGAAGCTGAGAGAGAAGGATCACACGTTTGAAAATAGCCTCAACAGCATAGCAAGACTCAGCAACCTAGCAAGACCCCGTTTAAAATAAAAAATTGTTCCACCTATATCACTCCTGGGTATTTTTCCAAAAGGACTGAAATCAGAGAATTATAGTACTATATGCATATCCATATTCATAGCAGCACAATTCACAATAGCCAAATTATGGAATCAACCTAGGTGTTCATCAACAGATTAATGGATTACAAAATTGTGGGATATACACATAATGGAATTCTACTCAGCAATAAAGAAGAACAAAGTAATGTCATTTGCAGGAAGATGGATGGACCTGGTGAGCATCATGTTAAGTGAGATTAGCCTTCACAGAAAGTGAAGGTTCATATGTTTTCTCTAATATGCAGAAGCTAAGAAGTAATTGGAATACCAGAGAAACTTCAGGTTATGGAGGATAAAATTCAATGGAGCCAGGGAGGTGGTCTAGGAGGAGGGGGTAGAGAGGGAGGATCAACGATGGAATCACTTCCATTGACATTATGTACATATGTGATAATACCATTGTCAATCTCAATACCCTGTATGGGGAAAGGGGAAAGCCCACTGAGTACTGTGTGCATGTATGTCACTATCACTATGATTCACATTATGATGTGAGACTATAATGCACCAATAAAAGTATATATAAAAAATAAAACATTTAAGAAGGGTTGGGGTGTACCTCAAATGTACAATGACCCAGGGTTTGATCCCTGGAAACACACACACACACACACACACACACACAGCTCCAGACAGGAGACCACCCCATAACTGTCCATATAACTTGTTTATATGACTTCAGTGGAGTTATCTACAGCTCAGAAATGAATGAAGTTCAACTTCACTCAAAACATTAATGATTCTTTTGGAAAATATTGCTTGCATGAAGGGAGACAGAAAAGTTCCTTGGCATCTCCCTCTTTCATCTCCTGCTGGTGCTCTTCAGATTTGTGGAATCTCCCAGAATGTCATGTGTTTGGAAAGGTACTTGGTTTGGCCAAAACCCAGACAAAGTCATGCAACTGCCTTTCTATTTCTCGGCATTAGACTTCTGTGCCTTCTGAGTCCCTCCCTTGTTAGCCTGTGTACTCCAAGTGCTCACAGAAAAGTTTTACTCCCCAATCTTCCTAATTGCTTCTTTAGATTTGTTCATGCAATTTGTAATTGCGTTTACTGACAGATAATTGGGAAAAGGTAATTAAAAGTTACACTCAATCCCCCATGTAGATGCTGTCAGAGAAATAGAATTGATTTCAAACTCAGAACAGGGGTGGGAGAGGGGACCAGGGAATAAGAAACCTTTAAGTCAGGGCTCAGTGTCTCATCCCAGTCACAGGACAGACTTGACCTCTCACAGAGGCACTTGGCGTGTGGAATCACAGGGCACACAGGTGAGCACTTTTCCTTTCACACCGGGGCTTGGGCAATGAGACACAGATGAAGAAGGAAGTGACTCTGTTACTGGGTTTGGAAGAGAGAACCTGAGCAGACTTTCACAGAAAATGGGGCTCTTTCCTGTTAGATTCAGAAAGGACTCTGTTTTCCCCACCCACCCTGTTCATATGTGATTCCTTCCTTGGCTGCCAGGGGTTGTCCATGATATCAGCCCTACTGAAGGCTGACTGCTCCTCTTTTTCATCCTTTCCACCTCCTTTTGATTAAATGTTGGTTGTCTTAAAATCATGCACAAAATGGATTTAACATGCCTTCTCAAAAATATTAACTACTTAACCAAATAGGATAAAAGTTCATGTGCATGTTCAGGAACATGGAACATGCCTGATCATTGTAAATAGCTTTTGTTTTCTTTTAGACTGCATAAAAGTTGATGTGCAAAATTTGATTGTAATGAGCATTTCTTATTTCTTTCAGTTACTTAGTAGAAGAAAGCTTTTAGGCACAATTTTCATGGCCTTCCCTCAGGGGTTATCTAGGAAACAGCAATTACTGTTATTCTTAGCACCTCACTATTTGTCAGAATCCTGAAAATAATTATCATTTGAAACCCAAGTGCAGAAAGCTGATCATTGGCTATTAATCATTCCTGCTATATTCTGAATCTAGAGAATTTTAGGACATGTGCCTATTCTAGAATGAAAGTGAGGGAGAGTCCAGGTCACATTCAGACCCCAAAAGCATGGTCCTGCCTTGTTCTGTCCAGCAGTGGAATCTTGCAGGTCATCCCGAGCTTAAGTAACCTGGGAAGGGATGTGCCAGACTCATAACCCACATGACTGGGCTCCTGTGAGGTGTCTGCACATGGGGCTCAGCAGCAGAGCACTCCTAGAGCTGCTGTCTCTGAAGGTGTTTTCCTGTCTAAATACACTGTTCTTCCAAACTATCTTGACCTCAGGGCTCAGAAACAGTTTTTTGGCTTAAAAAATATACCCATATGAAAATTGTATTTTGATTAATTTCCTTTAAGGTCCCTCTCATTTCAATTGTGTTAGAAAAAGCACTATTGCTCAATTGCTGGTGTGCAGTTAGGTCAGTTTTTCTCCTGTGCTGCTGAAGAATTTTAAGTCTGTGCTCAGTCTCTCGGAATCTGTACTTTCTTTTCTCATTTAAGTTTCTCTCTTTACTGCTTCCCTTTTCTACAAATTTCTATAAATTCCCTTTTGTATAAATTGCTTGCTATTCTCTATAAATTGAGGAAATAATTCACCTCAAATATATTTTATTAGAAAACATGATTCTTTTGTGCTTTCTATGTTTAAAAAGCACATCTATAATTTCAATTGTCTCTCATTTTCCATAATTGTACCATGTTTCAACAGATTTATCTGTTCTTTGATAGTCTCTTCTGCTCCTTTCTTCCCTCTGATTTGTATAGTTGTGCTGGGTCACTATCTATTGGTATACACCCTTATTTGCTCATTATCTTCCCAATATGTGGTCACACTTAATCAGAGGAAATTTATTTAATGATTGTGTGATCATTTACTAAACTTCCAAGACTGGAAAGCTTGAAAAATGAGGAGTCATTTGGAGTGGTTTCCTAGATTTTTTTTTTTTTTTGCTGAACTGGGGATTGAACCCAGGGACATTCTTACCTCCAAGCTACACCCCCAGCCCTACTTTTTATTCTTTATTTTGAAACAGGGTCTCACTGAGTTGCGGAGGCCTCACTAAGTAGCTGAGGCTGGCCGCGAACCCGGATCCTCCGGTCTCAGCTCCCAAGTACTGGGATTACAAGCATGCGCCACCACGCGCGGCTGTAGATTTTTTATCTTCTTCATGTGAATTTATTCATAACAACATGATGAGGAAATATTCCTAAGTTGAATTCAGCAGAAGGGTGTGAACATTAGCTCACTCTACACCTCTCTCTCTCTCTTTCTTTCTGTCTCTCTCTCTCTCTCTCTTTCTCTCTCCTCTCTCTCTCTCCCTCTTTCCCTTTCTCTCCTCATTATATGGTTGGTTCCTCAAGGATGGAGTTGGCAGGCTTGGCTATAATTACAAATCCCAATACTTACTATAATTCCCTTCCAGACTATTTCTGTCTTTTATCTGCTCTTCTCTCTGAAGTGAAGACTTTATCTGTATCTTCATTTTTTAGAAACACAGATGATACACACATGGCAGCAGACAATAGCAGATATCATAGTATGTTGGGGACTCTCAATTCAGACCAACACTGCTGACTCATGACATTATGTGGAATATAGTTATTATTGCTCTGAGCAAACAAGACATGCTTAGACCCTTGGTATTGTGTCTCCATGGGGAAAAATCAAGACATAAAGAAAACAAAAAATCCACACTTATTTTTATAATGGCTGTACTAATTTGCAATTCCACCAACAGTGTATAAGGGTTCCTATTTCCCCACATCCTGACCAGCATTTATTATTGTTTGTATTCTTGATGATTTCCATTCTAACTGGAGTTAGATGGAATCTCAGTGTAGTTTTGATTTGCATTTCCCTGATTGCTAATGATGTTGATCATTTTTTCATAACTTATTGGCCATTTGTATTTCTTATTTTGAGAAGTGTCTATTCAGTTCAATTGCCTGTTTATTTATTGGGTTATTTCTTATTTTAATGTTATGTTTTTAGACTCTATGGCCAAGCTATACCACTCTTAGGCATCTTTCAAAAGGAACTGAAGTCAGAATATTATAGTGATACATGTATACCCATGTTTATAGCAGTATAATTCACAATAACCAAGTTATAGAACCAGCCTAGGTATCCATGAAAAAAATGTATGTTTCACACAATTGTGGTATATACACACAATGGAATTTTACTCAGCCATAAAGAACATAATTATGTCATTTACAGTAAAATGAATGGAACTAGAGAATATTATGCTGAGATTAGCCAGTCTCAGAAATTGAATGGTTGTATATTTTCTCTCATGTGTGGAAGCTAGAGAGAAATTGGGTAACAAAAGTGAACTCAGATAAAGGAGTAGAGACTCCAATGGAGCAATGGGGAGGTTTAGGAGAGGTCATAGGGGGACAGACACTTAATGAAGGCAACAATTTAAATAATGCTATGTACATATATAAAATTATCAATACCAATCTCAGTGACATGTTCAGTGAAGAAGAGGGAGTGGGAGGGAATCAAGAGGGAAACATACCAAGTATTGTGTGCATGTGTATCATTATCACTCTATACCTCATTATGATGTATAATTACAGTGCAACAATAAAAGAATAAAATAACCTTTCCTCCACTTACATTAAGGAAATAAAAATTTAAAGAAGGACTGAGTTATTTCTGACATCAGTGGTAGAAATTTTATTAGTTTCAAATTTGAAATGTTCTCTATCATGTATTTATCTATTTTATCTTTCTCTAATATAATCTTATCCTAATTTCTTGCTATGTCTGTACTCTTTCCATGTCTCTTGTTGAGAAATGTTTGTCCATCTAGAGAAATTCTAAATTCTATGTTTGTATCTGAATAGCTGGATCACATAAAGGAGTGGAATAGATTATTGCTATTAGTTAATCCAATTGTTTAAGGAATGGTGAAAGTATAAGGTGATTATCAATTAAGGGAAGAAATTTGATAAAAAACTGAAAACTAAGAGTTAAAATTTGTAGTAGTTCCCCAACTACCCCCAGACACTTAACTTATGTTGGGTGTTCTCTTGATAGTTCAGCTAGTGCTAGACAAAACAGATAAGTTAGCTTCATTCTATTACTCTTTTCACAAAAAAAAAAATTCCCTATAAGTTTGTTTTTCATTTATTAACTAAAATGCCCTTGTTACTTTTTGAAATTTTGGCAAACATTTAATTTTTTCATGTTATAGTTTTATGTATCTTAACCATGTTTAAGTGTATACCACAATAGTGTTTATATTCACATTGTTCTGCAACTTATCTCTCAAACTTTTTCAGTGCAAACCTGAATCTTTGTACCCAATCAGCAATGACTCACCAATCCCTCACCACAACCCTGACATCTATCATTGTAGTTTCTATATTTATGGGTCACACATAATGAGTTGTAATCTACAGTATTTCTGACTTTCTTACTGAGCTCAAAGCAGTGTCATCAAGGTTTATCCATGTTGTAGTATGTGTCAGAATCTTCTTTTTGGGGGGAGAGGGTACTGGGGATTGAACCCCAGTCCTACTTTTTAATTTTTAAATAGCATCTCACTAAGTTGTGGACATCTATCAATAAATGAATGAATAAACATGATGTGATATATTATGACATATAAGGCAATATTATTAATCCTTAAAAAAGAAAGGATGTACACCTGTATTCCCAGTACTTGGGAGGCTGAGACAGGAGGATTGCAGGTTCGTGACAAGCCCCAGAAACTTAACGAGGCCCTCCACAACTTAGATTGATTAGCAGAAATTTTAAAACTTGAGAATATTAAAATGTCTCAATCATGAAACTTCATTAAGAATTTGGGGTGTGGCTCAGTGGTAGAGTGCTTGCCTAGCATGTATGAGTCACTGGGTTGGATCTTAGCACCACATAAATAACTAAACTTCATTGAATATATATATGTCCTACAGAAATCAACTGAAAATAATATAAACAACAAACTTTTAGAAGATATTCATTAGTGAGAAAGATATATATTTATAATGAAGTGATGAGCATTTGTTTTGAGCAAGTTGAATAGAAGTAATAAACATTTGTTAATTTTCTCTCCTTGGTCTACTGACCCTAACAAAATTAATTTTATTTACTTATTATATATTTATTTACTTATACCAGGAAGGAGAATGTTTCCCAAGGACTTGGCATTAGGGATGTTCTTCTTCTTCCAGAATGCAGTGGGAATCCTGGGAAATTCCTCACTTCTATTGCACTATTTGTTGACTGTGTTGACTGGAAAGCGTTTGATGCCCAAAGACCTGATTGTGAAGCACTTGACTTTAGCCAACTCCTTGGCTCTTATCTCAAGAGGAATTCCTCAGACAATGATGGAGTTTGGGTTGCAATATCTCCTGGATGATGTTGTATGTAAACTTGTTGTCTACTTTTATCGAGTAGCTAGAGGGACTTCCATGCAGACCACATGCCTGCTTAGCTGCTTCCAAGCAATGACAATCAGCCCCAGCAACCCCAGGTGGATGAAACTTAAACATAGAGCTTCCAAGTATGTTGGTCCCTCCTGTTTAATCACCTGGATTTTTCATCTGCTTCTAAACACCAGAATTGTAATGAGAGTCACTCGCCTTGGTAACAGCAGAAATGCCACTAATAGATTCAACTTTGGGTACTGTTCAGGGCTTGTTTCTGGCACCATTGTAACTCCACTGTATTTTCTCATGCTTTCCATCACTGATGTCGTGTGTTTGGTTCTCATGGCCTGGGCAAGTGGCTCCATGGTAACCATTCTCCTCAGGCACAAGAGGCAAGTAGAGTATCTTCACAGTGCCCACCAATCCCCAGGAGAATCCCCTGAGGCCAGAGCCACCCAGACCATCCTGATCCTGGTGTGCACCTTTGTCTCTTTCTACTCAGCCTCTTCCATCCTGGTAATCTGTATTGCACTGTTTGATGGTGCAAGGCTATGGGTGATAAGCATTGTTGCATTTATAGAAACCTGTTTCCCCACTTTTAGCCCCTTCATTCTCATCAATGGTAACAAATATGCTTCCAGGTTCTATTTTTCCTGCTGGGGGAAAACATAATTTTCTCTAAATATGTCACAAGTGCTGGTGGTTTGTACTCCCTGATACAGTCATTGCTCCCTCATCTGTTATATAAGATTCAGTCTCAATATGGACCATATATTATTCAGTAATTCAATGGTGTCATACAGTAAGTAGATAGACACAGCCATCATAGAGGCTGCAAGACATGTCAATGAGGTTAAAAATTCCCTTTTTCCTCATTCTAAAATCTCTGAAAGTAGGAAGCATCATACACTGAATAACATCATATTCTTAGAGCTGGCCAAAAAGCAGTTTTCCTATAGATTTTAGTGGATGCACAGGTTTGACTCTAATCCTATTGTTTCAGTTAATGAGGCAAATTAAAGCTGGGTAAATTTCCAAGCATGTAGGAATGTAAGAAATTAAAAATATCAAATTTCAACTTAGAATTTTAGTGAGACCCTGTTTCAAGAAATTATATATATACATATATATATATATAGTTTCCAAAAATCTTTCTTCTGTCATACAAAATAACTAATAAACCACCTTATCAAAGCATTTTCTTTCAAAATTCAATACAACATTGGACAATGTTTGCCAGTGCAGACTTTAACCACAAATATCTACATATTAATATTTATTTTTTTTACTGCTAAAATTCTAATTTTTATTATTTTTTTATGTTTTTATTGGTACATTGTAGTCTCACATCACAATGAGTATCAGTTTGGTGTTAACATACATGCACACAGATCTTGGTGTCCCTCCCCCCGCCTCCCCCCACCTCCCCCCCCACATGTAGCACTGAGAATGATGTTGGTATAATCTCATATATACACATTGTTTATGACAGTAATTCCATAGATTCACTTCTTTCTTACCCTTCCCCTTCCCTTG
>PVJS01037451.1:0-19909 GCA_004027185.1 Glis glis
ACGCCCCCGGCCCTATTTTTTTTATGCTTTATTTTGAAACCGGGTCTCACGAAGTTGCGGAGGGCCTCACTAAGGAGAGAGAGAGAGAGAGAGAGAGAGAGAGAGCGGGCGCTCTGAGGCTGGCCGCGAACCCCGATCCTCCGGTCTCCGCCTCCCAAAGTACTGGGATTACAAGCGTGCGCCACCACGCCCGGCCTATGTTTAACTTTATGAAAGAGAAAGCAAGAGATTGTAAAATGAGTGGCAGGGTAAGGCTAGGTACCTCAAAAAATGAGAAATGGATCCACTATATGATCCAGCTATACCACTCCTGGGTATTTTTCCAAAAGGACTGAAATCAGAATATTATAGTGGTATATGTATATCCATGCATCCAGCACAATTCACAATACACAAAGTGTGGAGCCAGCCTAGGTGTCCATCAACAGATAAAGGGATTATGAAATTGTGGGATATGCACACTGTGCAATTTTATTCAGCCATTAAAGAACAAAATTATTTCATTTGCAGGAAAATGGATGGAACCAGAGAATATTATGCTAAGTGAGGTTAGCGAGTCTCAGAAAGTGAAAGGTTCTGTGTTTTCTCTCATGTGGAAGCTAGAGAGAAACTGGGATACAAGAGGGACTACAGATAGAGGAGGAGAAACCTCAGTGGAGCGATGGAGGGGGTCTCAGGAAGGAAGGTGGGGGATGAAGACTTGATGAAGGAAACACTTCAATGGATGTTAAGTACATCTATGAAATTATCAATGCAAATCTCAGCAATGTAACTTGAAAAACTTAGAAACATGTGACACTTCAAATACCCAAAATTGAACTCACATTCTCCTCCATAAATCGAATCCTCCCCAGTGTTCCCTCCCATGATGAATGAGGCTGCATTTCTGACAGCTGCAGGCACCAGCAATCATGACAATGTCATTCCTTCATACACACACACACACACACACACACACACACACACACACATCGGTCACCAAGTCCTGCTCTTGTGTCTACATCCAAAATATCCTTTGAATTCATCTACATCTCTCCCTATCAGATGACATCACCGTAGTTCAAGTCATAATCATGGCTTTTAATGTGTTTGTCTACTTCAATTTAGTCTCACTCCCCTCACAGCCATTCTTCATGTTGTAGTCAGGATACTTGAAGGGAGAGAAGAAGGAAGGAAAGGAGGGAGGCAAAAGAAGGAAGAGTAGAAAGAAAGGAGGGGGAGGGAGGAAGACTGAGGTCAGCTGTGTCCATTACTTGGCCCTGAAGTAGTTGCGAGTCAAAATTAAAGGTCTCCTCTTCTGTGGGTCGATTCCTCCCCCTCCAGACCATGTCACTTACTTTCCCTCCAAATCAACCTCCATACAGCAGCTGTAGTTTTATGGAACATGTATCTGCTTAAAGATTGTCAAACAGTGATCATTGCTCTTTGGATAAAAACCTCAATCTTTCATGTTTAATACAGTTGTTTCCTTTATTCTCCTATTTTCTCTGTTCTCTGCTCTTCTACCCCCACCCCCGGCTCTGCTCCATGTCACCTCCGATGGCCTGCTAGGCTCATTCCCTGTAGGTAACAACTTCCTCCCACAACTTTATCATTCAGTTATCCTACCAACTCCCACTCATCATTTAACCCTCTGGGTTCATTCCTGTTAGGTCTTCCTTGACCTTCCTGATCAAATATCTGTTATAAGATCCTTCAGCACTCATCAAATTTCTCTGTAGCCCTTATTACATCCTAACCAAATAACTAAAATGCTAAAATATAACTTCCAGGTGGACAGAAGCTGCGTCCAGTTTGCTCCTGTAATATTCTTAGCATCCAGCACAATTTAATTTCTCAAATTTTTTTTGTGGTACTGAGGATTGAACCCAGAGGCATTCTACCTCCAAGCTATACCGCCAACTTTTTTTTCTTGTTTGTTTTTTTGAAACAGGCTTTTGCTAGGTTGCTGAGAGTCTCACTACTTTGCTGAGGCTGGTCTATAACCCGCAATCTTCTTTTTTTTTTTTTTTTTTTTTTTGCGGTACCGGGGATTGAATGCAGGGGCGTTCTACCTGGGCGCTACGCCCCCGGCCCTATTTTTTTTATACTTTATTTTGAAACCGGGTCTCATGGAGTTGTGGAGGGCCTCACTAAGTAGAGAGAGAGAGAGAAAGAGAGAGAGAGAGAGACAGGGAGAGAGAGAGAGAGAGAGAGAGAGACAGGGAGAGAGAGAGAGAGAGCGCGCATGCACGCGCATGCGTGAGCTGAGGCTGGCTGCGAACCCGGATCCTCCGGTCTCCGCCTCCCAAAGTACTGGGATTACAAGTGTGCGCCACCACGCCCAGCTGCAATCTTCTTTTCTCAGCCTCCCAAGTACTGGAATTACAGGTGTGCACCACTATGCCCAGTTATCAATAAATTTTTGAATTAATGAAGGCTCTGATTATTCTAATTCCACAATAAAGCATTTAAATGTAAATATTTTATTTAATAACTGAGTCAAATATCATAACATCAAATAGGATTCAATGTATAAAAATGTATCAAAGTTGAAGATTTTAGTACCCAAATCCTTTCCTCAAAGTCAAGTATGAAATGCATTATAGGTATTCAAGAAATATTTATTGTGTGAATTATGGAAGTATATTAAACTGCATGCACTTTTTTTAGAAATGAAAATACATTAGTAAATTTAGACTAAAAAAAAGTACTTGTCTGCATATTGGTCATTTATTTCTCTTCCTATATTTACCTTGAATCCCCTAATTTTGAAAAGAAAATGCACTTTTTTCTCAAAACATTTTCTTCCTGGCAGAATAACTTTGTTTTCAGAGATGAGAAAAATGCCATTTACTGAAAATATGAAGACATATTAAAGTGAATAAACTGTAAAAAATTGCCCTCACAGACTCCTTAGAAACACTACCTTTAGAAGAATAAGAGCAGAGATTAAGGTAAGGCCTCGGAGCTGACTGTCAGTCTCTAGATCTGTCATGCTGTGTCTTGCCACCCACCCTTGCAACCCAAGGGCAGCCCCAAGAGCCAGACGCACCTGCTGCCAGTGAGAAACTGAAGAGTTTTGCCCCCACCAACCTCACAGAAGCAGTGATTATAAACCAGGCTCACTGCATCAATAAGAGTCAAATGGGGCTCTACCAGCTTTGCCTCCTTTTAACAAGTTTGAGCATTGATGACACAATAAGCATGGGTTTTCTCCTGTGCAGGGTAGTATCTTATGAGGATGGGATGAGATGAATGGTAAATAGATTGCAAACCAAATACCTGCTTTAGTTCATAACATATCACCTCCCAACACACACACACACACACACACACACACACACACATACACACACACACATCCAGCCTCAGCAATAGGATTATAGAATATGACAGGAGGATGAGCAGGAGGTTCTGTCAACAGAGAACCTGGGAAGGTTTCTTAGAGGTGGTGATAGTTGAGCTGGGGATTAAAAGACAAATGAGTGAGCCAAGTTACAAGATGGCAAGAGTATACAGAGAGAGAAGAGCAATGACCAGAAAGTTCAAGGGCCTCTGGGTGGAAACCATCTTGGCTTGATACAATCATGGGATAGTAAGAGAGCTACTGTGTTAGAAAGGATGAGCCAGGTGGAGAATGGAGATATGGTAGGAGGTGAGGGTGGAGAGATGAGTGCAGGCTAATTCATTTGGAGGTTGATCGGGCCCTGGGAGAGTTTTAGATTTTTCCTGAGACTGTGCATAGAGATGGCACAATCTGGATGCCTTTTTATAAAGATACCCCTGGATCCAGGTAGAGAATGGACTACGGAAGGGTGGAAGAAGTAGCTGGCAATTCCTGCTGCCTCACTTATTCTTTTTTTTTTTTTTTTTTTGCGGTACCGGGTATTGAACCCAGGGGCATTCCACCTCCGCGCTACACCCCCGGCCCTATTTTTTTATACTTTATTTTGAAACCGGGTCTCACGAAGTTGTGGAGGGCCTCACTAAGGAGAGAGAGAGAGAGACAGGGAGGGAGAGAGAGAGAGAGAGAGAGAGAGAGAGAGAGAGAGCTGAGGCAGGCCGCGAACCCAGATCCTCCGGTCTCCGCCTCCCAAAGTACTGGGATTACAAGCATGCACCACCACACCCGGCTCCCCACTTATTCTGCACATAGACATGCAGGCAGTCATTGTTGTTCCCACTGTGCAGTAAAGAACATGAGCCTTGGACACTTAAATGTATCACAAAGCACACAGACCTTTGACTCCAAGTTCCAGTGAGTCTTCCACTCCTTTGTGTGTCTTTCACTCCCTGGGAAAGCCTCTGGGCCTCCCTGATCAGGTCTTCCTGACACATCCTCACTGCAGCAGGTGCCTCTTCTTCATGGCACTTGTCACAGATTAACTCTACAGTAGTTGGGTGGGCCCTTATTTCGCATCTAATGGCAATGGCAGTGTTTTTGTCTCTGGGGTCTATGGATCACTTAGAGCTCAGGCACTGTGTGTCAGATGAATGAACACTCTGCACTGATAAGAGGAGAGGAGGCAGAATAAGTGGTGTGTGAATAAATATGGCAATAACATGAAAAAATGAGGAATTAAATTTGACATAGTGTTGTTTCATAATCTAAGCATTATTTTAAATGGTATTAATAAAAGTAAGAGAAATATTTCATAATCAGGGCAAATGAAAAAATCATTTGAAAAAAATCAGAGCATTAAACAAACTGTAGCATATTTTTCTCCAGACTTCTTAATGTACAGGATTATTTGAATGATTTTCTACAAATTGCCCATGCCAAGAAATCAAGATCATAGTAGCCATATTATGGAACCAGCCTAGGTTTCCATCAACAGATAAATAGGTAACAAAACTGTGGTATATTCACACAATGGAATTTTACTCAGCCATAAAGAAGAACAAAATTACATCTCTTGCAGGAAAATGGATGTAACTATAGAATATTGTGCTAAGTGAGATTATCCAGTCTCATAAAGTGAAGGGTTCTGTTTTCTCTCATATGTGGAAGTCATAAAGAAAATGGAAAACAAAAGAGACTTTACATAAATGAGGAGAGATTCCAGTAAAATAGTGGAAGGGGATTAAAAGAGGGAGGTGGGGAGGAGATTTGATGAAGGAAACAGTTCAATTAATGCTATGTACATATATAAAATTCTCAACACTACTCTCATTAACATATACAGGGAGGGGGATTAGCAGGTGAGATCTAGAAGGAAAGACAGCAGCTACTGCGTGCATGTATGTTTCTATCACTCTGAACCTCCTTATGATGTACAATAACAATGTACCAATAAAATATATTTAAAAAGAAATGAAAACCATAGTATACGTATATGCTTTAAAACATATAAAATGAAATAAAAATTCTAAAGATTAACATTATAGCACTGCTATAATATTAACAATGACAATTACTCATATTTTTCCAGTTATTTCCAATCTACAAAGAACTACTGCATATATTACCTCATTGCACATTCAGAGGAACTGAACATTTTATCCATCATTTAAACACACACACACTCACACACACACACGCACACACACACACGCAGGCACATGTTCTGGATCATTTCTGCAGAGCTCTCCTTTGCAGTGGCCTTGATAAAAGCTGACGGTGGCATCTTATTAAATTCAGCCCCCATTAAGACTTGGCATTGTTTGAAGCCACTATCAGATGGTGCTGAGCTCAGTAAGGGCACCTGTTTTTATACCTTCCATCTTCATCAAATAGCAAGCCCGAGTCTTTTCTTTTTTGGAACTGGGACTAGTAACAAGCTTCTCTTTTCATTAAGATGTGAAACCAATTTCCATGCCTTCATTTTCTTTCCTGTGCCAGATAATAAGTAGATGAAAATAATTCCCTGTTCTCAACTCTAACACCTCTGAAATTAAGCCCTGGGGAAGCCAATGACAACTCTGAAGTGGTAACTTCTCTCTAGGCTGTTTGGAAAAATAGCTCGACCAACCCTCCAGGAACAAAAGGGTAGTCATTTCCCCACCACAGCACATTAAATGGCTGCTGAGACACAGTGAAGAGGTGAGGCATTGTGTCAGGAAATGTACTATTCCAGCTCTGACAAATAGGACATACTTGGCTTCACAACTAGATGATATGTTTAATACTATTAACACAGTAAGTTATAATCACACACTGGATACCTACTGCATACCAAGCAAATGGCTTTGTTCTGTCTGTGTAGTAACTCACTAAAAACAAAATATCATATGCACTTTTTTATCCCCCCCAATCCCATTTCTATATACACTAAGGAGCAGAGTCAGATAAATTGAGCAATGTGCACAAGGCCCTGCGTCTGGAAAAGAGCAAAGCTGGGATGCCTACCCAGGTCATTTCTCGTACAATTTTCTTCCCAATGTATCAGTTCATGGATGTGTGAATGCTAGAATTTAAATCCAAATATGTCTGACTCCAAAATTTAACTTCCTTTCACTGCCAATAAAATGATCTGATCCCTTTTCCAATGCATCAGTATACTTTCCTAGATGGACTAGGCCTTTAAAGCTATCCTATTTTGGAGAATTGAAAATATTCCCAAAATTGGTTTGAGGCATAGACATATTCTAAAAGAATGGTAAAAGTGAAAATTGAATGCACATGATATTGTTCTAATTTATTAACCCGTATTATGCTGCATTACTTAGTAAACCTCAATGAAGAGCACTCAGGAACTCAGTCTTAAGACCCTGTCTTTGTGAGATGTATTAACTCTTTTAGTCCACTGCAGAATCACTGAGGAACTGGTTGGATTAAAAGTCTTTAAAGATGCTCTGGAAGTCAGGCACAGTAGCACATGCCTATAACCCCAGTACTTGGGAGGCTGAGACAGGAAAATCATAGGTACGAGGCCTATCTCAGCAACTTAACAAAACCCTCAGCAACTTAGCAAGATCTTGTTTCAAAATTATTTTTTTTAAAAAAAGGGCTGGCGGTGTAGCTCAGAGGTGGAATCCCCGGGGTTCAAATCCTCAGTACAAAAAAAAAATTAAATAAAAAGTTCCTTGGAGTTCTAAAAGAGTTACTATGTTCTCAAACATATTTTCTATTATTAGCAATGGTTATACTGCCTCAAAATTATTGCCTACAGCATCTAGAATTTATTATTTCAAATGAGAAAAATACAATGACTTCTAGAGAGTAGATGGGACCTAGGAGAAAGCATTTCATCTTTTAGGAAACCCCCAAGCACCCTTACAAATGACTCTGCCTAAGGAGATGTTAAAAGTAGCATCTATTGTATTTGAGCTTACTCTGATTTCTACAGCCCTCTCTAAGGTTGAGTGAGGAATACAATGGCATCCTTTTCTCTCAGGGATATCATGTTTCCTATGGCTCCCTACACCAATCAAGATAGTAGATCCTCCACACTTAATACTTGAATTTAAATCTTTGCCTTTTGGTCTGTCAAATTCTGTAATTTACATTTTACTGTGAATATCCTGTTTGATGAATTAATTCTTGAGTTTGGGGGGCAAAAGATATATAGGTTTCTAAACTCTTATTCTAAGAAAATATACTTGGTATCCCAGAGATACAATCTCTTCTTATTTCTAAATTTATCATTTTCTCACATCACCCCAAAACCATGAATAGGATGGGATCAACCGTGCAGGTGAACAGGAGGAAAGAGGGTAAGTATGCTTGTGAAAGAAGATAACTTAATAGGAAGATGAAAAGCCAAGAGAGAAAGTGTCCTGAAAGCCAAATGTTCTCAATATTTTAAGGAAGCCCAACTCTGATGAACAAGGTATGGCTGTTTGAGTAGACGGCTTGAAAAGAACATGTTTGTAGTAAATAACGAAAGGAATGGAAAAGAAAGCTGGCTAAATACAAAGAAGTCAATAAATTAGATTTGAGAGCCAAATTCCTACCTATATTTTCAAGGCTCAACTCAAATGTCGCATCCTCCTTGTAAATTCTTTCCTGGCTCCTCTGGGTATAGATATCCATTATATCTCATAATTCATTCCCAATAACTTCCACTTTCACCTAAGAAAAGTACCTGCCAACCATAAAAAACTAAAAAGTCAATAATAATAATAACAAAATAATAATAATAAAATAATAATAATAAAGAAAGGAATAAGAAAAAGAGAAATAACAAAAAAACAACAATATTCAGGCATTTGGTGTCTCTGTAATTAATGTGAGAAAAGAAACAAATATGGTGAACTCTAGTATTGTTCCCAGCCTACAGCTGGAAGCAGTTTCCAGGAGAGAGCAAGAAGTCTGGAACTCAGAGTCCAGTTCCTTCAATGCATTGAACAGACAGAAACTGAAGTTTAGAGTGACCAAGTCAGGTAGAATTTGTAGGCAGAGTAGCTGAGTAGAAGGAACTGCAGATAGAGGAGGGAGGGAGAAGACACAGGGGCAAGTGAGAGTGACCTGGAGCCCTGAAAAGCCCCTGGCCCACTTCAATTCCATGGTTGTACAACAATCTACATGAGACTGGGGAAAGAGAGACTGGGAAGCTATAGACCAAACAATTCCCAGACCTCACATAGGTTAAGAATAGTTCACATTTCAACCAGCCAGAACAGAGAGACCTCATATTGTTTGAGGCATTGGGTAAAGGACTAAGATCTTAGCTGTAGATATAAATTAACACTAGATTCAGGGATACTTTGTACCTTCCCTTAATAAAATTAAAAGCAAGCCTTGAAAGTATTAAAAGTGATTCCAAGTAGCTTAATGAGCCAGAGAAAGTCCAATGCCTTAAAATAATATAGCAACCTCAGCAATCAAATGTGTTACATATGCAACATCTAGCATCCCCTCCAAAAATCACCAATCATGCAGAGAAATAGAAAAAGTATAACCCATAATCAGGAGATAAATTAATTAATAAGGAGCCAGAAATGATGGAGATGATGGAATTAGCAGACATGAATGCTTAAAAAGCTAATAGAAAAATATGATCCATGTACTTAAACTATGGAGAAAAAATGTACAGTATGAGTGAGGAATTCTAGACTTTGCAAAGAACCAAATTTAACATATATAGATAAAAATTGGATACCAAAACACAAAGCACACTAGATGTTGCAGAAAAGAAAACACATTACGTTGAAGTAATACTGATGAAAATACTGCTTCTAAAATGAAGCAGAGATTTGAAAAAAATTGGAAAAAATGAGCAGAGTATCAATGATATGTTGAATGATACCAGCCACTCTAACCCAGTACCAGAAAGGGGTGGTGTGTGTGGGGGGGAGACTATTGAAGACATGGACCAATCATTTCCCAAATTTGGTTATAACTATAAACTCAAAGATAAAGTCCAAAATAACCCCAAGAAGAATGAACATAAAGAAAACGACACCCAGTTCCATCATGATCAAATTGCTGTAAGACAGTGAAAATCTCAAAAGCAACTAGAAAAGACTCCATGCAGAAATGTCTTTCCATGTGGGAAAACAAAGAATGACAGTAACTTCTCATAAATAACTATTTAAATAGGTGGCAATAAGTCATATCTTTTAAGTACAGTCATGTGTGTGTTGTCTTATGATGGGGATATGTTCTGAGAAATGTGTGGCCAGGAGGTTTCATCACTATGTAAACATTGTAGACAGACTTACACAAACTTGGATGGTGTAAGTGAATTGCTCACTCACTGTGGCCACTTGATTTAATCAATAAATGTGGTAAACACAAGATGTATGAGGCTACTGCTGGTATAAAACAACATACTGTTTTGCAGTAAACATTCCTATAAATAGAGACACATACTAAATAATGATAAAAAGCATAGTATAGTAAGTACATAAATGAGCAACAACCATTTATTATTAGCAAATATTATATACTGTACATAATTATATGAGCTATGCTTCTATACAACAGGCAGCACAATAGATTTGTTAATACCATCATCTCCACAACCACTTCAGTAATATGGAGTAATACAATGGCATGATGGCTACCATGTCACCAGTTTTTAAGAAATTTTCAGCTCCATTATAATTTTATAGGGCCACCATTGTATATGGGGTCCATTGTTAACAAAAATATCATTATGTGGCTCATGACTGTACTTAAAAAAAAGTCAACCTAGATTTCTATACCCTGCAAAAATATAATTTAAAAAACAAGTTGAAGCCAGGTGTGGTGGCACACATCTGTAAGGGAGGCCAAGACAGGAGAATCACAGGTTCAAGGCTAGCCTCAGCAACTTAGTGAGGCCAGCCTCAGCAACTGGGAAACCTAGACGGGAGGATCACAGGTTCGAAGTCAGCCTCAGTAACTTAGTGAGACCCTATTTCAAAATTTAAAAAATAGAAAGGGCTGGAAGTTTAGCTTGGAGATCAAATGCTCCCTGGATTCAATTCCCAGTACAAAACAAAAGTTGAGAACACCAATAATTTATTATATATTTTATGAAGAACTAGAAGAGAGGAATTTAAAGGTTCCCCAAACAAAAAACAAATGTTTAAAGAGATGGAAATGCTAATTATCCTGATTTGATCATTACATATTGTATACATATATTGATTTATCACACTATACCCCACCAATATGTACAATTATTATATGTTAATAAAATAAATTGAAAAATCATTTCAAACAAATCCTGATAGAAGTCATTGCTAACAAAACTATACTTCAATAAGTGTTAAAGTTTTTTTGGCCAAAGGAATATAATAAGAGATGGAATTTATATCTATACAAAAATTGTATTTACACAGGAAGAGCATCAAAAATGATAAACATTTAGGTACTTTAATATACTCGTTTGCCTCATTTTCAATCTCTAAAAGTATGTAAAGCAAAAATGATAATGTGTGTTTCATACACATAAAAAGGAAATGGAGTATTGGGAGTATAATATTGTGAGTTTCTTACACTATAAATAGTATGATATTACTTCAAGACAGACTGTGATAAATTAGAAACCATTGAGGAACCACAGGAAAGAATACAGAAAGCTACAGAATATAAGCCAAAAATGGAGCTAAAATTCAAAGAGTGATTGTTATCAAAATTACTGCATAAGACATGCAAGGATAAAGCTAGGAAAGCCCTAGAAAAATAATTACTTTCTCCAAATTCATAGGTTCATAAAAAGGGGTTTTATCCTGACTGCTTTTAAAAAGTCAAGCTTTTATTTATTTTTGTGGTACTAGGGATTGGCCCCAAGGCCTTCAGCATGCTAGGCAAGTGCTCTACCACTAAGCTACACCCCCAACCCTTTCTAATTTTTATTTTCTGAAAGGGTCTCTTTAAGTTGCCTGGGCTGACTTTGAACTTGCATTGCTCTTGCCTCTGCCTCCTGAGGAGCTGGGATTATAGGTATGTGCCACCTGCCCAGCACAAAATCAGGCTTTTAATTTAAGAAGATTTTGCAAGCCTGTGAGTGCTTATGTGGGGGAGTGATAGCTAATTTATCTACTTCCTCTGATAACCAGAGATGGAATAATCTCAGTCAGAGGTCAGCAAAACTTTTCTATACAGGGGTAGACAGTAAATAGCTCATGTTTCCCAGGCGTATGGTCTCTGAAGCATCTCCTCAACTCTGCCACTATAGTGTGAAAGCAGCCTTAGACAACACACTAATGAATGGCGTGACTGTGTTCCAAGAAAACTTTACAAAAACCAGCAGTGGGACAGATTTGGCCCACGCACTGCTGAGCCCCCACCTAAGCACGGGATGATGATGCAAAGTCTCTGCGACTATGTGTTATCCGTTCCTTAAATTATGCATCTATCATTACTCCATAAAGCTTTGATCAGAATCAATAATAGATGCACACATCTCTATTTATACATACCCTGTATCTACTTTTTGTGGTTAATACAAATGGAAAAGACAAGATCTCAGACACTGACAGGCAATTTACTTTCTATATTCAAGATCTCCAATGCTGTTTTGTGCTCTTATGGTGTTGTCGCAACCAATGCAGCCAGGGACTTTGAAAACAATCCTATACTGTGAAAGTGTCCAGTGTCACCACTGCCAGCTCTTATCATTTTCAGGGAGATGGAATATGTGATCAGTAATATTCATAACATGTGCTGTGCATTGTTTTAATCTGCCCAGTCTGCTTTTCCAAATATCTTGTTTTAGCTTTTTGTTAAGTGTGTCACAATTTCTTATCTCATGTCTTTATAATTCTCCCATCTTGTTATGATCACCAATAACTAAGTATTCTGTTTGCCTACTCTTCAAGGCTTCCTGTGTAGACATCCTTCCAAAAAAAGGATTTGAGGTTTTGCGATAGTCACTCAAAAGAACATGCAGTTAAGACCACCTAAAAATATCAAATAAATAACATATCTTCTAGTTGAGCCAAACTGTTAATTGGTGATAAACTATCTTCTACTTAAGCAAAAATGTACAATTCATAAAGGAAAATCATGTATTTGGTGTTAACATGCCTGTCTGAAGTAGATATTAGGAATAATATCTACTTTAGATGCAAATATCTTTAAATGCAAATCCTGATTCGGCTTGTTGTTGACAGCGTAATGCTAAACAAGTTATTTATCTTTAAGATACTGTTATATTATCTGCTAAACATAAGAATAATGGGTAACTCATCAGGGATAAGGTGAATGGATTATTTTTGCTTTGTGGACTTGAAACACAGTAAGTACTCAGTAAGAGGGACAAAAAAAAAAAAGCCTGTATCTGTACATAATCTAGAACTCATGTTTGACCAATTCCATCTCCAGAGTGCAGAATAGTGCCTGATAATGACTAGCTACTCGGCATATTTCTTGGCGAAATGAGAAGGAATGGCTTCTGTACAGGTGGGACACCTTTGTCCACATTACTATGACTTGACCTTATTTGTTAGTGATCCATTAGTCCCATTACCTCAAAGGGTCATTTGAAATCTTCAAATTGATTCCCCTAAATTTACTTTGTTTTGTGTGTGGTACTGGGGATTGAACACAAGGGCATTTTATCTCTGAACTATAACCCCATCCCCATGTTATTTTTTATTATTTTTTTTGTTTTTTTTGCGGTACCGGGGATTGAACCCAGGGGCGTTCTATCTCTGTGCTACACCCCCGGTCCTATTTTTTATACTTAATTTTGAAAACGGGTCTCACGAAGTTGTAGAGGGCCTCACTAAGTAGAGAGAGAGAGAGAGAGAGACAGGGAGAGAGAGCGAGAGAGAGCTGAGGCTGGCCGCGAACTCAGATCCTCCGGTCTCTGCCTCCCAAAGTACTGGGATTACAAGCATGTGCCACCACGCCTGGCTCCCCATGTTATTTTGAAACAGGGTCTCACTAAGTTGCAGAGGCTGGTATAGATCCAGCAATCCTTCTGTCTTAGCCTCCCAAGTACGGGAATTGTAGGCACCATGCCTGGCTTAAATTTATATTTTTATATGACAATATTGCAAATGTTTTACATATGCTATTTTATAAGCCAGGAATGGTGGCACACACCTGAAATCCCAGTACTTGGGAGGCTGAGACAGGAGGATCACAGGTTCGAGACCAGCCTCAGCAACTTAGTGAGACTCTCAGCAACCTAGCAAGACTCAGTTTCAAAAGAAAATATAAAAAGGGTTAGGGATGTAGCTTGGAGGTAGAATGCCACTGGGTTTAATCTCTAGTACCTCAAAATAGAATAAAAATGAAAATATATGCTATCTTATATCACTTAGATAAATTTAGTTGAATACACGAACTTGTGAGTTTAGGTCCTACTATTCTAACTCATAAACTAGGGGACAAAGAGCTGTGGAGAAGCTCTTCCAGTCACCATGCAGCAGAGTTGGGTTGGAACTTGAGGGTTCTTTTGCTCTTATTTTTTTTTCTACTGGGGGTTGAACTAAGGAGCATTCTATCTCCAAGCTACACCCCCAGTCCTTTTATTTTTTGTTTTGAAACAGGGTCTTGCTATGTTTCTTAGAGTCTCACTACATTCCTGAGGCTGTCCTTGAACCTGGAATTCTCCTGTCCCAGCCTCCCAAGTACTGGGATTACAGGGGTACATAGCCACGCCCAGCTGAAAGATGAGTTTGATAAACTCTGAAACTCATTTTTCTTAAAATCACAGTGCTTCTGTGTCCATAAAAAATAAAAGTACAAGTTCCTACAAATTTCAATGACCTCAACAAGAAATGGATGAAAACATTCATATTTCTTATTAAAGTGCATCATTCATTGGATACCATGACAATATTTTGAGACAGGATCATTTTTGCTTTTCAGATGAGGAAACTGAGGTTTAGGAATAGTAAGTAACATGTTCAGTGTTATACCTAGCTTTTCTTTGTGATTATAGGGGCAGACACACACACAAAGAATAGCTTCATTTTTTTCTGTTGAAAGTTGGTCCCTAGAGCAACTTGGCTCTCTTTAATCAGGCATTTGGACAAGCTAATAAAGGGAGGGCTTCATGCCACAGTCATGGTTTAAGCCATAAAAATATGCCCTTCCCAATTTTTATGATGTGGCATAAAGATTGTTGGATGGAACAGTTGTGTAAAACCTTGCACTGAGAGCCCCCAGGGCCAGATGTTGCGACGGGGAATAGAGTCTGAGGACCGTGAGCAAAGAACTAAAGCAGGTATCAAGTGCTGACCATGCAGCAGGTACATTTGCTCTTTACAACAATGTGTAGCATAACCTTTATCTCCTCACCTTGATGATGAATGGACTAAAATTCAGAGAAGCTATCTCACTTGCTCTCGAACCCTTAGCTGGGAAACAACAGACACAGCTTTTGAATTCATGCTTTCACTAAAATACCACAAAGAAAACTCAAATGGGCAATATAAATAATTATGACACTGCTGAAGGGTTTTCAATCTTCTCTCAAGAAGAGAACATAAAAGCTCACTGGGAAGAGGAAGCCCCCTCTTTCTTGGCAATCATACTCTTCCTCGTGTGCATGTTGCAGTGGCTTCAGAAACAGCCCACTCACACACCTGAACATTAAACACTTCCTCAGATCTGAGCTGCCTCTCACCTCAGGGTGACAAATGGTGAGGACGTGCCTTTTCAACTTTACTAGGCACTTGGAATCCCTCTAAAAACAAGAGTTGTTATTCATTTAGAAGTGGAAATATAACTGTGTCATTATACCTTTAAAAGAAATCTCCCTCTCTTCAAAGAATCCCCTAGTTTCCTCCAATTGAAAATAAAGGAGGCTGTGCCTCATGGTAAAAGTAAGAAGTTTGGAGTCACACAGACAAACAGAGAAACCTGAGATGAAATTCTACTACACTAGCAGTTAATTGCATGACATTGGAAATTGTTTATCTAAATAGGATTCTTGGAAGAACTGAGTGTGACAAAGAAGGTGAAGTGCCCCACACAGTACATGGTGCATAGTAGGTTCTTGGAAAATATATTAATTCCTTCTTTGTGCCACTAAACTAAACAAATGGCAGGGTTGTTTTTCATTAGCATTAATAATATATCCATTGTTCCCTACAGGAGTATCAGTTTTCAGAAATCGGTGTAGGATTTTTTTTGGGGGGGCAGTACTGAGGCTCAAACCCAGGGCCTCACACATGCTAGGCAAGTGCTCTACCACTGAGCTACATACCCAGCCCTTTTCATATTTTATTTTGAGACAGGGTGTAAGTTGTCCAGGCTGGCCTCGAACTTGCAATCCTCCGGCCTCAGCCTTCGGAGCAGCTGGGATGACAGACATGCATCACCATGCTCGGCTCCCAAACAGTGTCTGAATCTTAATTGACTATCAGGTCTCTGTGTTACAGGTGCAGTATAGGTCTGTAAGGAATTAGTGGTGAACTGAAGTGACAGTCAGCAGGCTCCTGCGCCAAAATGGAAGAATCAAAGCCCAAAACAAAATACTGAGTTCTTACTTAGGTAGAAAGTGCTGTGTGTGGTGGTGGTGGTGGGAAGAGATCAAAGGTCTATTTTATCAAAGGAGAAATGTGCCTGCCACATCCTCAGTTACTCTTCACACTTTATAAATCTGGGTGCCCACTTACGTTCAAAAGACCAAAAACTCTCAATAGTTCTAAAGGCTAGTCAGCAGGTGGAAAGAATGAATTTCAGTCCTTGTTTTACTTCATTGAAAATAAAATCCTGTGCTGGGTATAGTGACCTGTAGCACCAGCCAGAAACTTGGAAGCCTGAGGCAGAAAGATCCCCAGAGTCCAGGAGTTTGAGACTGGCCTGGGCAACATCGCAAGATGCTGCCCCAAACAAACAAAAAAAATGCTGCATTTTTAGGAAGTACTATTTCCTTATTTGTAGGTAAAGAATTCAGAAAATATGGTTCTCTTCCTAGGGGCTAAAAATGCATGTAGTATACAAAATCTTAGAAACAATGCTTATTCTATTGCTGAGAACTGGCATACTCCTGAGTAAGATCAATTGATAATTTTTTTTATTTATAGTTGAACATGATCTGCCAAACTACCCCTCCAGAAGGAGGAGGAGGAGGAGGGAGGAAGAGGAGGAGGAGGAGGAGGAGGAGGAGGAGGAGGAGTTCTCATGTTCTTTATTAGAATTCTCTCCTATTTGAAAAACTCTGTTGAAGGTACTCTAAGTTTATGTAAGAAAAGAATCTCACCTGCATGATCTATGAGAAAAATTAATTTAATTTCCTTTCTGCTAGCCTCTGATTTTACATTGTTAAAAAGAAAACCCACTTCATGGAAAAAGAAAGTCATTTTATAGTATTCTAGAATGGTTTTATGTTAGAATGTTATAAGAAAATTCTGAATTTTCAGTTCTTTATTAAGTGGGAGAGCTTTGAGATTTACCTTCAAGGGTCTTAAGAGGTAATCTGTATAAAGTATATTTATATTTAAATTAATCTGATAAAATGCAAATGGAGACATAACAAAAATGGAAAACTTAATGACTTACATTTAGACTTATATTACCAAAAGGTACATTAAAATATTGTGATAGTGATTGGATTCGGTCCAATTAGAATATAAGAATTCAGAAAGCATCCAAAGTGTCTTGGCAAATTCACAGCTTTATATTAATAACACTACAATTTCAGGGCTGCTTTATCTTTCACAAAATAATTATGCTAGAGTGCATATGGAAATTCTAATTATACATAACAAAGAATTGGACCTTCTGGAAAGGACCATGTGTTTATAAAATCTGTGATATTTGGTATCACATGAAATTTGTATGTAATAAAGAGAGAAAGTGTAAATTAGCTTTCAATATTTTTGCCCTACAGAAGATCCAAAATGATGGAAATCTAAAAATTATAGCTTTAACTTCCCATGAACTATCTTTGCATCGCTCCAATTTGTGGTTGCTTAGAACCATTATAGGCAAAGGAATTGATTCTTTCCAGATGCTACTAGTGAAACCACACTCTATGCTTTTGATTTAAGGCTATTCTGTTTAATAGTGTTATAAATACATGTTTTCCTAAAAAGTCACAAATGCACAAATCAAGTTCTATCAGTACTGCATTTTGGGAATCTCTTCCTTATTAATATGTAAAAAGCCTTTTCTGTGTTTAGCTTCCTTTGGTTTAACTGAAAGCAAACAATGCTGAATGACTCCTGTTATTACCATACTTTATTCACGGGCTTTAGTTCACTAGTTTCCAACTAAGTTTCTGATTCAGAATTTTGATAGTACTAAGTCATTACATTCATTTACCAAATGCTTATTGAGAGAGCACTTTGACCTTTTACTAAGTATTCAGTAACCAGAACATTAAAAACACAGCAAAAAGACAAAACCACAAGAGTTACTGGCATATTTGAATATGGACTTTAATAACTACAGACTCCATTTGGGTGGATATTTTAGGAAAACATCCAAAGGAACAACAGAGACAGAGAGAAATCAAGAGAGGAGACAAATCACAGCAACTGATGCCTCCTGTGAACTCAGTTGTGAAGGAAATGCATGCAAGACCAATGACCAAATTCTGGATCATTATTTGGATGTTCTCAACAATGTGACTTAATACTAAACTTTTCCAATTAAGAAACAAGAAAAAAAAAAACACCTTTCAGAAAAAATGGTGACACAATGAATAGGGGATCTTGCTTATCAAATACTGTAAGGAGGTAAATGGTACTTGTATAATCCAATTGTCAATAAATTTAATTTTATTATTATTCTATTACAAGCTTTTCTTTTTTGGAGGTTGTTCATTGCGTTTTAAGAGTCCTTAAAATATCCAAATCCCCAAAATCTCTTGTAACCTTCTGTCTTTCTATAAAATTTGAACAAAACACAAATGCCCTTTATTAAATTTCTCTCAATGAGGATCAAAGGTAACCATGGGCTTAATCTCACAATAGGAATCAAAAATGGAAATGTAAGGATGATAATTTTCTAATTTCTGCATTGTAAAAATTTCTATAAAAAGATCCTTTGAGCATCTTGATGCTTTATATGAACACATTTGTTCCATATTGAAAAGTTTTCCAGCTGCTTTTATAGGCAGAAAAAGTACCATTTGCTTTAATGAAATTCCACTTGAAATTTCCTCTTCTGAAATTGCTTGCTTTATGGGGCAGAGGATATCTCTAGGATCCATCCCTCCACCCCTTCTGGGTATTCTTCACCTTCCTAAACCTCACATGCCTGAAATCAAGCTCAGGAAACTTTTCCCCAAAACCAGTTCTTCCAATTATTCTCCCTAAGTCAACGCTACCGTAATCAACCCAATTTAGCCACTTTGGAATAATTCTTGATTATTTCTCTTTACAATCCTTAATGCCCACCTGCTCCTCGGGTCTAACTGACTCTATGCTCTGAAGAAAGTCTGAAGTTGTCATCTTTGGGGGGCACTCTTACTACCACTGTGTTGACTGTTACCTCATCAACTCTGTCAAATCGTTCCTAACTCATCCCCATGTTTCTGTTCTAACACTCTTCATGGTAGACTGTTATTAACTGTCCTGGTTGCATAATTCTCCACTTTGAGACTGGGAGCTCCTCAAATGAAGGATCTGTGTCTCACTCATCTTTGTTTTTGTAGCACTTGGAACTATATCTGTCACAAGATAATCGATATGCTTGCTGAGTGAATGAATGGATGACTGTGATAATTATTTAACCACTTTTATTCACCAACATTTTTTAAAAAATAGATCATATAAAACTTATCAAGTGAGGTGCTGCTTACTCTTATAACATGCCACACTGTGTTAATTTCATTTTATAATAAATAATTTTCATTTAGTTTTATGTTTTATTTTGTATTTTATAAACATATGACTTGTTCAGTAAAATATTTAAAATCAGAAGTTCTTTCAGGTACATGTCATTCTGTCCACAGATTAACTTCATATTAAAATTTCTGTCTTAAAATTTCACCCTGTTTAGTATTTGCCTGCAGGTTGCCTTTGGAAGAGCTAGTGGAATTTTTTTTTTGGAGATTAGCTGCCAATGTTTTATATTGAGGCAAGATCCTTACTACCTAAAACACCTCATTTTTGTAATACATTGTCTTCCATTAGGCTATTCATATTTATAGTAGATTATCATACATGGACTGTAAACAGAATGTACCTCCTTTTTTAAACACAGTAAAGCTAAACTTTCTTGGGGTATAACATAGTTAATTAAAACTTGTTCAGTGACTTGTTTGTCATTATTTTCATAATTGCTATCTCACATACAAACTTGAACCATTTTCCCTTTAAATAAGTTTTTGTATTATGTTATGTCTTCATTTTCTACACATAATAAGATATTGATAAAATAAAAGGTCAGGAAGAGAAAGAACCATATTAATCAATGTTTTCATAGAGTATTAATTCTAAATTTGCTTAAACTACCATCAATCTTTCCTTTAGAGGCTAAGGAATTTACTTTTATAAAACTGTAATTCTCTCTCTCTCCCACTCTTTCATTAGCATGTCTTAAAAAACAGATTACCAGGCCGGGCGTGGTGGCGCATGCTTGTAATCCCAGTACTTTGGGAGGCGGAGACCGGAGGATCAGGGTTCGCGGCCAGCCTCAGCT
>PVJS01037452.1:0-19909 GCA_004027185.1 Glis glis
TACCGGGGATTGAACCCAGGGGCGTTCTACCTCCACGCTACACCCCCGGCCCTATTTTTTTATACTTTATTTTGAAACCAGGTCTCACGAAGTTGCGGAGGGCCTAAGTAGAGAGAGAGACAGACAGACAGGGAGAGAGAGAGAGAGAGAGAGAGAGCTGAGGCTGGCCGCGAACCTGGATCCTCCAGTCTCCGCCTCCCAAAGTACTGGGATTACAAGCATGCGCCACCACGCCCGGCTTCATCTTTCACTTTTTGACAGTATTTTCTTGTTATGAAATTAAGAACTCCTTAAAATTCTATTTAATGTGTGGCTTAGTCAGTCTTTTGCCCTAATACAATAATATACCAAGCTAGAAATTAATACCCTCATCCCAGGGCAAGGTTGTTCTAGTCTATAGGTTCCCAAAGTAGGCAATACCACCACCAAAAGGTGCTGCTAGAACAATATATAGATACATAAAAGAATTCAAATTTGTCACTGCATCTTTTTATTTACTTAAAGAAGGTATATTTCAGCCAGGCGTGGCAGCACATGCCTGTAATCCCAATACTTGGGAAGCTGAGACAGAAAGATCGCAGATATGGGCCAGGCGTGGTGGCACACACTTGTAATCCCAGTACTTTGGGAGGTGGAGACCGGAGGATCCAGGTTCGCGGCCAGCCTCAGCTCTCTCTCTCTCTCTCTCCGTCTCTCTCTCTCTCTCTCCGTCTCTCTCTCTCTCTCTCTCTCTCTCTCTCTCTCTCTCTCTCTACTTAGTGAGGCCCTCCGCAACTTCGTGAGACCCGGTTTCAAAATAAAGTATAAAAAATAGGGCCGGGGGTGTAGCACGGAGGTAGAACGTCCCTGGGTTCAATCCCCGGTACCGAAAAAAAAAAAAGAAAGATCGCAGATATGAGAACAGCCTCAGCAATATAGCAAGACTCTCAGCAACCTAGAAAGACCCTGTTTCAAAACAAAAAATAAAATAGAGCTGGGGGTGTGGCTCGGAGGTAAAATGCCTGTGGGTTCAATCCCCAGTACAACAAAAATGAGGAGGAGGTATTTTTCCAGCATGGCTCTGAGTAAATTTTTTTTCTGAAAAGGGTGTAGTAAGCCAAATAAGTTTGGGAATCTGTGTTCTAGGCCAAAATGCCTCATGTTTTAGGAAATAACTTTTTTGCGATCTTCTATCTAAATTTTCATGTCCACGTGGCACCTGATCAGGTGTGGCGAAAATGCAGCATACGGATCTTCACAGTGGCTCAGCTGGAAGACAACAGCATCCAGATGAAGAAGGACCTGGCCACCTTCCTGTATCACCTGCGCATTGAGGCAGAGGTGGAAGTGGTGGAGATGGTAAGAGAGCAGAGTTTGAGATAGAAGAAACCACCAGTCCCCAACCTGATTTCCTCTAGAACATTTTTTGGTTTGGGAAATTGTTCAGCTATAAATGTGGTTTAATCCCCTAGTTCCAACAAAACCCTAATTTGTTGACCCAGATAAGTAGAATGCATAAATAATCTATGGTATTGCTTTTGGTTTTACTGTTATTTATTATACAGCCTTTATATTTCTGCATAGTCTTATCTGTTTAATGTACTTTTATTCATTTTTAATTCATGCTTAAATTTACACACAACTAGAGTTAAAAGTAAAGACGAACTTGTGTTTTGTGTTTCAAGGAACATATGTCATGGTTAGAGTATAGAAAAGACTCAAAGCCTCTGGACTTGATCTACAACCATAATAATGGGTTTATGTAGATCAAAGACTAAGCAAAATAGGGGTTAAAGTTAATATTGCGACACCTTTTCTGATTTAAGTCAGTGAATGGTTTATCCTCCTTTTTTCTCCTTTGTGCATTTTGCCCACGTGGTGTGACACCTGTGGCAGCATGACAGTGACATATCGGCTTATACTTATGAGCGTACACTGATGATGGAACAAAGGTCCCAGATGCTCCGGCACATGCGGCTCTCCAAAACAGAACGAGACAGAGAGGTGAGACCTTGCTGCCCTGCCCGGATCCTGGCTCTATGGAGTCTCTGTGAAAGGCATGGCACTGTGTTGTTTTCACCCAGTGACAAAGTCTTACCCTCTCACTTTGTCAGTTATCCCAATATAACCCCATTATCATTTCAGAATACTTAAAGCATGAAAGAAAATTAGGTAGAATAAATTTGTTGGGCCTTCCTCAGGCACAGTTGGTGAAAGACCGGAACTCAATGCTGCGATTGACCAGCATTGGCTCTGACGAGGATGAAGAGACAGATACCTATCAGGAGAAGGTGCACATGACTTGGACAAAAGACAAGTACATGGCATCCCGGGGGCAAAAAGCCAAGTCAATGGAAGGATTCCAGGACCTACTCAACATGCGTCCGTAAGTCCTCCCACTCGTGGGCTCATCACGAGTCTAGTATCCTCGTCAGTGGCACCGATGCAACTGCCTGCACACACAGGGTAGAGGCCATTCATTTCAAATCCAGCCATCTTATTGTTGGTCTGTGCAGATTAGCTCCCAAATGAACACTGTAGACAGGCTCTAACCGTCTTCTTTCTCTCCATGTAGATCATCTCCATACTGTTTGTGTATTTTATAAGCAAACATAGAATGAGAAAACTCAGAATATTAATATCATAAGGAAATTATTTTATTTACTGTATTATCCATAATCAAGTGAAAAAGCTCTGGATCTCAAAGTTTTGTTTGTTTGCTTTTGTGGTACTGGGGATCGAACCCAAGGATGTCCTACCTCTGAGTTACACTTCAGACCTATTTTATTTTTTATTTTGAAACAGGGTGTTGCTAAATTGCCAAGGCTGGTCTCAAACTTGCGATCCTCCTGTCTCAGTCTCCCAAGTACTGGGATTATAAGTATGCACCACCATGCCCAGCTGGATCTCAAGTGTTTTAGATTAACTAAAGCTAGTTTTCTTTTTGCCTTAACTACCTGTTTCTTCCCCACCCAGGGATCAGTCCAATGTGAGACGAATGCACACAGCAGTGAAGCTCAATGAGGTTATAGTTAACAAATCCCATGAAGCAAAGCTGGTTTTGATGAATATGCCAGGACCACCCCGAAACCCGGAGGGTGACGAAAACTGTATCCTTTCCAAGAGCAGAGCTGCCAGTAGGGAAAATCTTCTTAGCCTGTGCCTTAGATGAGACTATGAGGAAGCTATAGGAGCAACTGTCTGTATCTCACTTTCCCTCTTTGAAAAAGACTTTAAAGACGTAAGCAGGGGTTCTTACAAAGCTGCAAGATTGATTAATCTCCTTTTGGGAAGTTGGGGGGATAATATATTCTCTCTGAACCCTAAAATGACATTTGGGGTGATATATTTACAGCATGTCACTAATATTGACAATCCTAGAGACAAAATACCCACATCTTTCTTCGTTTCAGATTCTACCCACTTTATAAAGCCTCTTCCTTTTGGGTGGAGTTAAGAGAGAAGCAGGTGAAGTGGATCCCCCTTTAACAGGGGAGGAAAAAAGAGATAGGGATTCTTCCACATAGCCTCACCCCAGGATTGTTTCTATGGTAACCTTTCAGCACTGACTGTAGCAACATAGACTGGCCCATTACTCCCAGTACCATTAAGGAAGAGGTCAAAATGGAAAAAAGAATTGGCAGGAAAACCTGACTGGGGCAGCTTCCCATAGAAATGACTTGCATGCTCCTAGGGGTCTTATAAACTGCCCTGTTGTTGTTTCTTCCTCTCTCTCTCTTTTTGCATTTGTCTTATATTACCATTTAGAATAACATTACTTGTGGGCTTCCCTATTGTTTAATAACATTTAAAAATATCTAACAAATGGGAAAAACTCTTGTATTTTATAGGCAAAAGGACTAGACCCCTGGATTGTTTCATAGGGATAAATTGAATCCAAAGTTAAGACTTTTCCATCTCTGAGTATATATTAAGACAAGTCTGCTGCTTCTGCATTTCTACAGCCAGATAAATCAGATGATGATGATGATGATGATGATGCCGCCAGATTGTAAACTCTTGTTTGTCTCCTTGACAAATTCTGAAGACATGGAGTTCCTAGAAGTCCTCACCGAGGGACTAGAGCGAGTCCTCCTTGTCCGGGGTGGTGGCAGTGAAGTGATCACCATTTATTCATAATCTACTCCTGAATGACTCTGCCTGGTCTCACCTTTCCTAAAAGGCTTCCATCCTCCATGGAAGTGATGGCTCTTTACTACCACTCCCACTCAACTGCAGGCCTGTGTTCTCTACACATCACGCTGAACTTTTGATGAGCTGAACCTCAAGTACTAGCGCAAAACAGTACAAATAGATCTGCTCTTGGCTCCCATGTAATCTGCTGTCCTGAAAAGAAGGAGCAGATAGTCACTCAACATCAGAAGAATGGTCATGTCTTAAAAGCCATTTCCGTATCAGTAGAAGGCAAGTTAGAATTAACAAGCAAAGCTAAAAAATGGAAACCCTTCAGCACTACTGAAGGTAGTAAATTGGTAAAAGGGATGCTAGAAATTCAGCTAGAGACAAAAAGCAAGTATGTATCTTAACATTAAAGATGAGTCTCTGAAGTCGTAGTCAGTGATGACACCAGAGGGGTAACAGCAGAGACAGCCTTACCTTATCATGGCCAAGTATAATGGGGCCCATTATCCTTGTGAAGATAACACTTGGCAAGCCAAGATGGAAACCTTTTTAATTTTCTTTAGGGTACCTACGGCTCTCTGGGACTCTGTTGTATTAGGGTATTAATACACAAAACCTGAAACATGGCTACAGCCTCTACTTCTTCCTCAAAAAGAAGATTCCCTCCAAATGCCAGGTTTAAGTATCTATACTGTGTCAGTGTATATTTCAGCTGTTTCTCTTAACTCAAAATCCATTTTGTGGATTTTGAGGTGACATTACCATGAAAAAAAATTGTAAGTAAAAATTATTTCTTTCAAATGGCTGAACTAAAAGAATTCCAAGAGTAGCTAGTAATATTTAATGAAGTACGGTATGTGG
Organism: Glis glis; assembly: GCA_004027185.1. Taxonomy (NCBI): domain Eukaryota; kingdom Metazoa; phylum Chordata; class Mammalia; order Rodentia; family Gliridae; genus Glis; species Glis glis. The sequence continues at coordinate 4,984 of PVJS01037452.1, forward strand.
TTATCTGTGTGACAAGGGCAAAACATACAGGCTATTATCTAAGAAACATAGGTCACGATGCACACTGACCACTAGGCTCTCCTTTCCTTGTTTTATGCCCTAAGTTAGTAGGCATGGGTCAAAAAATCATAAGGAACAAACACTAGCAAGACTGGCTGTGAAATCATTCTCTGAAAGCTTTGGGACATCTTTTAAAGGTGGAATTCAGTAGTGGAATTGGAAGTTTTAGAGCCATATTCTTTCCATAGTGCCAAAGTTATTGAGCTGCTACTCTCCTTACCTATTTAAAATGGCATATAGATTGGTAATGGCCTGGCTCAAAAAAACTTGTCTTTCACTAAGTAACCTATGGCCTCATCTCCAAAGCCATAGTTCAGACTTGAGGCACTCACCTACACATCCAAAGTATGAACATTTTATTCTTATTCTGATTGTACAAACTTTGCTCTGAACTAAGTGATTTTCCAAGCCAACAGTCTTCTGCTATGTTTTGTTTTCAGAAAGTTCTAAAATGTGCCATGGAAATACTTGCACAGCTCAGCTTTTTATTTACTAATTTATTGATCACAAAACACCTGACTTACCAGCCATAGGGAAACTACCTGTGTGGCTGAGCAGTAATTTCAAGTATGTGAAATCTTCACTTGTTTTACAAGATAAGGTATTTAAGAAACTGTCTTCTTGCCTATATTCATGGCTACTTTTAAATTTCACTTTATTAATGATAAATAGTGCCATTCTTTTGATTACCCAATAGGATATAGAATAAACTGATTCTAGGTGTCACCGATAATTCACTTGGCCCACAGAGACGGAAGAAAACCCTTCAATATGGCTTAAGAAATTGTCATTTGATTTGTTCCCTTTGCTTTTCTTTTAACCCACTCAGGGTGACAAAGCAAATGGATCTTAATGGTTTTTTTTTTTTTTCCTGTTCCTTCTTGCAGAGTAAGGGCAGTTTACAACTCCCATTCCAACACTCCAGTGCAAAGTTCAGAATAGTGGTAATGGGTAGTAGTAGGGGACGCAAGAGCTTAAGGACCTATACTGTAAAGGTTAGCCCGCCCAGAAATTCCCTAATACTTACACATACCCCTGGCCAAAGTGATATATATTTCCCCATACCGGACAAATATGGGCAGAAAATAAGGTTAATCTTATAAGTGCTGTTTGTGGTTGGAGCTCTGTAAGAATCTTTCTAAGGGATGATGAACTAGTGGCAATTAATATAGCCACTACTTTAGTCTCCAAAACATGAAATCACTGTTACATGGAAAAGTGGTTATTAGGCCAGATTTATACTCATCGTCTGGAGCATTTCATGTCTGTATGTTGCTTATGTTGTCTGTCTGTAAAGTGTCTTGTGTCTCTTTCAATCACTGCAAATAAAGCAATACTGAAAACTTGATGAGAGAATGCACCTTAGGGGAAGGGGCTTTGTGCTTCAAAGGGAAGAGAAAGACCTCCTGCCTTTTGAGTAAGACCCAGCTTTTAAGTCTTACCTATGACTTTACCAGGGCAGGTTATGATAATATCCATTCTCCTACTGCTGGCCCTCTGCCTTCCATAGCTATCTTAAAAGCTGAAGTTTGAACTGCAGCATCTGCTTGACAGGTGCCAGGTTCCTCTTGGCAGGGGAAAGATCACTATCTTCCATTGCCTCCAATTTGTATGGCCCCAAGGATTCCACCAATCCTCATTCCCCCTAAACATAGTAAAAATTCCTTATTGTGGGTATTAAAATAACAAATTACACTGTAAGCATATTTTATGTGCTCTTTTTTTCTGGTTTATTTTTTTTTTCATCATGTATATTTTGAATCCAACATTAGTTTCTCATATCTTCCACAAGTGTCTCCAACTGAATTTTTATGTTCCAATTTGTGTTAAATAGAAGTGAAATATTAAGAAAAATAGATTTAAGGGAAACTTGTGAAACTTTTTTTCAGCATTGTTCTCACCTATTTAATTTATTGAAAGAAGATGCTGCTGTGGCTCTTGATTTAGCAGCACCCATTCTTTTGTTTACATAGAGTTCTGGTTTTATTGTTGTTTTGCTCTGTACTGTAAACATAAATAAAGTTTTCTACATTATTTTCAGTCAGGGGGTGTGGTATAGTTTCTTTGTGTTTGTAAAAATATGTACATTATCCTTCTAGGATCTGTCTCCTCACCATGGAGAAAAGAGCTTTTTGGTTCTTTTCAACATGTGATTGTTTTAAGAATGCGTACACTTAGAAGCCAATGGGCTTAAAGAAAAATGTAAATGAGACCCCAAATATTTAGGCACCGGGTGCTTCTTTCTCAAGTTCACAAAAGCAATCCTCCACCACTGAACTCCATTCTCTGAAAGAAGAAATGGTAAACAGGTATGTGGTGAATGAGTGTTTCCTAATAATTACTTAATACTTTAATCACAAGCATTATTTTGCCTTATTAAAAAATAACTTCCAGCCGGGCGTGGTGGGGCACGCTTATAATCCTAGTACTTGGGAGGCAGAGACTAGAGGATCCGGGTTCGCGGCCAGCCTCAGCTACTTAGTGAGGCCCTCGCAACTTCATGAGACCCAGTTTCAAAATAAAGTATAAAAAGCCGGGCGTGGTGGCGCACGCTTGTAATCCCAGTACTTTGGGAGACGGAGACCGGAGGATCCGGGTTCGCGGCCAGCCTCAGTGCGCTCTCTCTCTCTCTCTCTCTCTCTCTCTCTCTCTCCTTAGTGAGGCCCTCTGTAGCCTCGTGAGACCCGGTTTCAAAATAAAGTAAAAAAAAAAAATAGGACCGGGGGTGTAGCGCGGAGGTAGAACGCCCCTGGGTTCAATCCCCGGTACCGCAAAAAAAATAAATAAATAAAAAATAAAGTATAAAAAATAGGGCCGGGGGTATAGCTTGGAGGTGGAATGCCTCTGGGTTCAATCCCTGGTACCGCAAAAAATAAATAAATAACTTCCAGCCGGGCGTGGTGGCACACAATTATAATCCCAGTACTTGGGAGGCTGAGACAGGAGGATCGCAGGTTCAAATCCAGCCTCAGCAATTTATCGAAGCTCTCAGCAACCCAGTGAGACCCTATTTCCAATAAGAAATAAATTAGGACTGGGGATGTAGTTTGGCTGTAGAATGCCTCTGGGTTCAATTCCCAGTACCAAAAAAAAAAAAACTTCCAAATTCCTAATGGCTTTTATTACTTAAGAAATGAATTCTAATACCAACTCTTCTTTTTCTTGTCAGTACTAGGTGTGGAACCCAGGGACATTCTACCACTGAGCTACATTCCAAGCCCCCCACATTTTTTTTGTTTTTGAATTAGGGTCTTGCTAAGTTGCCCAGGCTGGCCTCAAACATGCTATCCTCCTGCCTCAGCCTCCCAAGTAGCTAGGATTACAAGCATGCAGCACCATGCCTGGCAATTCTAATACCAACTCTTTATTCCCCACCATCAAATAAGTCAGCTATTCATTATATGTCACAACTTGTCCCTAATTCAGCTTTTCTTCTGCCTTACCTCAGGGGGCTCAATGAAGGCTAACCAGTCTGATGCATGTGTAGGCAAGAGTCCCATGGACTGGCACTTGTAAACAGCCAATGCCAAACCCATCAGGTTCCCAATGAGATACACCAAACCCTGAAGAAACTTCTGGCTTGAACTCTCTAGCATCTTGAAAGCTGTTGGGTAAAAAAAACTGTCAAAAACCAAAACAGCTTTGTTTTTCAATAGGAGTCAAAACAACCATATATTAATATAGACAGACCAAAAATAAAATAGCAGAGTAAGACCACTAAAGGTTAACAATACCACGATAAGCACCGGTTTCCCTCCAGGCCACCACTATACCACCCTGCACACCCTCTAGCCAAGAACTATGCCTAAGAATTTGCCATTAGTTCTTAAAACTTGGGCAAGGGTTACTATTTCAAGAATACTTACTGGCTGAAATGGCCATAAGTGCCTGAATGGGTCTCCAGGCCATCATACACACCATCATCGTGGGGAAGATGGAGATGGTATTGCCTGCCATGTACATGATGAAGAGGTTCATGGGAATCTGTTTGAGGGGACCCAAGGCAATGTCCCAGCAGCGCTGAAACAAACACAGAGTTTTAACCTCTGATCACAACCCTCAGTCCCACTTTTACTGTACCGCTGATGCTAACATCAAATGCACAGAACTCCCAATTCCCTGCTTCTGAACGAGCTGACTCCTCAATTCCACCACCTCCTCCTTTCTCCGTGTTGCCACAGGAAATTCTCTCTCCTATTAACGTTAGATGGTCTCACCATCGATTATACTTCCCCCAAAAGATTTCCAGATGTCATTTGTTTTTCCTTGTGCTTTTGGCTAAAGAAAAGATTTCCATGCTTTTGTCCTTGAATACCTGCATCTACCACTGTCCCTTCTACAAATGAAAAAATAGATAAATCTGCATACTGGGAGGTTAGAGCACCTTAATAACAGAACAGACATATGGAGACATACGGATTTGATTAACATTAACAATTCAGTTGACATATGTAACATTGCACCCCAAAATTGCAGAATTCACATTCTTTTCAAACACATCAAACAGAAAAAATGACTACTTGCAGTCATGTAGAAAATGTCAATCTCTCAGAACTCAAAGAATACAAAGCATGTTCTTTATAATGAAATTAAGCTAGAAATCAATCACCAAAAAAACTAGAAAATCCCTTATGTTTGGAAATTAACAAATATATTCTAATGCATGACTCAAAGAAAGTACAGTGGAAAACTAAGAAATATTGTTAAATGGTAACAATGCCACATTAAAATTTCTGATGTACAGCTAGAGCTTTGAGAAATTTCTAATCTTAAGTACATATTAGAAGACTAAAAGTAAGCATCCATTTCAAGAAGCTAGAAAAAGAACTCAAGGATTTTTAAAAGGAAGAAAATAAAAATGAGAACAGAAATTAATGAAATAAAATCAATAAAGCCAAAGGTGTTTTTTTGAAAAGAGTCATAAAATCAATACTGGTGAGCCTGATGAAAAAAAGACAAATATTCAACATCAGGAAGGGAAAAAGGGACATTTCTACAGATCTTGCAGTTAAAGTGACTGAATTATGAACAACTTTATATATTTGCATTTTTTAGGAAATGGATAAATTCCTAGGAAAAATCATCGAATGTCATAAAAAAAAACAAAATAGTTATATAACAGTTAAAGAAATGTAATCTAGCCGGGCATGGTGGCGCACACTTATAATCCCAGTATTTGGGAGGTTGAGACCAGAGGATCCGGGTTCACGGCCAGCCTCAGCTACTTAGTGAGGCCTCTGCAACTTAGCGAGACCCTGTTTCAAAATAAAGAATAAAAAATAGGGCTGGGGGTGTAGCTCAGAGGTAGAATGCCCCTGGGTTCCATCCCCAGTACTGCAAAAAAAAAAAAAAAGAAATGTAATCTATAATTAAGTCTAGATGGCTTCCCTTGGCAAATGCTAAACATTTAAGGTCAAAATAAAGCTAAACTTTTTTTTGGTACTGGGGACTGAACCCAAGGACATTTTACCTCTGAGCTACACTCCCAGCCCTTTTTATATTTTTTTATTTTGAAATGGGACCTCATTAAGTTTCTGAGGCTGGCCTCACACCAGCAATCCTGTCTCAGCCTCCCACGTACTGGAATCACAGGCATGCATCACCACACCCAGCTAGCTCTGTTATCTTTTTTTTTTTTTTAATGGTACTAGGGATTGAACCCACGGGCATTCTACCTACCTCTGAGCTACATCCCCAGCCCTATTTTTATTTTTCATTTTGAAACAGGGTCTCACTTAGTTGCTGAGGTTGCTTCAAACCTGTGATCCTCCTGTCTCTACCTCCCAACCTGACATTGGCAGGCATCTTTAAAGAATAGCAAGGAAACCATTATGACTAGAGTGGAGTCAACAAAGGGAAAAACAGCAGATGAGATCAAAGGTATTACAAGGGGCTTGTTCAACGCGGCAGCATGTAGAACATTATCAAGACTGGCTTTTATGCTGAATGAATGAGGAGCTATAGAAGGGTTTTGAGTAGGAACGACATGACATGTTTTAAAAGGATCACTATGACTACTGTGGTGGGAATAGACTATTCAAGGCAAAGTAGAAGTAGCAAAACCAGTTAAAGTTCTATTGCAGAAAGGGATACAAGAAATCTTCTGAAGACTACAGATATGTACTCTTTCAAGACTGTGTTGTTTCATGGGGGTATACAAGCTTCAAAGCTCATCAGATTGTATCCTTTAGATTAGAGGTTCCCAGACGAGGGCAGTTTTTCTCCTGGGAGACATCTGGTAATGTTGGAAACATTTTTGGTTGTCACTACTAGAGAATCTAATTGGTATCTAATGAGTAGATGCCAGGGATACCAATCTTAAGTGCATAGTTAAGTCCCCAAAGTATTAAACACTAAATGTCAACAGTGCTAAGGATGAGAAACCATGCCTTAGTTTAATGCTGTTTATTGTATATAAACTATACTTCAAATGAATTGATTATGTATACTATAAAATACGTAGTATATTATTATACACGATATAATTTTATATATATGTATGTATGTGGTACACACACATGATTTTTTAAAGTTACTGCAAAGATCTGGGTGAGGGATGGTGGGTGGGACCAGGATGATAGGTAAATGCAATAAGAAGTAGTAGTCGGATTTGGAATCTATTTTGAAGATAAAGCCAACAGAATATCCTAATAGACTGGATGTGTGGTGTCATGGAACTAGAATAAAAACCAATGACTAACTGCAAGGTGCTGTCACCAACAGATCATTTTCAAACTACTTCCTTATACCATATATTTTTTTATTTTTCCACTTATTAAGCACTTTTGAAGCTGTGGTGTAAACTGTAAATGCTAACTGCAAGCCATTTAGCTCCCAAACATTCAGGACAAGGGCTAGCTACAGAACGGCTACCTGGGAGGGGGGTGGGTCAGGACTGGCCTAAGGACTAGGGTTAACATCTCTACCTCTATACCTTCTCCACCAGGATCCGGTCTGTCTCCTGCACGCTGGTATCAGGCACTTGCTTGTCCAAGTAACCGACTGGGTACAGCGAGTCTCCCTGGCCGCTGCCCCGGTCACTTCGGCCCCTAAAGAACCAAACCAAGAGACTAAGCCGCAACTTCCCAAACTTTATCTTGCATTTCAACTGTTCTACCAATCACAGGATTAAAGATTCCCCAGGTGCACCTACCCAGATTAGACCGAGCCCTCTTGTGGGTTCGTCAGTCCCTTGCCTATCGGGAGGCCTGAAATAAGCATCCCTAGGGGACAGTAACCTCCACGGGAGAGAAGGTGCTGCCTCCCCAGGTGACATCTGCGTGCCACCCAACCTTTCCAGAGAGCAGCGCCTGCGGCTTCGGCCCCACTGCTCCGGGCTGCTCGCCCAGGCGCCTCACCTGCTGCCGCCTCCAGGCCCGCTCAGCTCAATGGCCCACTTAAACCGCCGGCCTCGGTTGGCCACCAAGCCCCCCTGGGCCGTCATGGCGACAGCGGCTGCCCAAGGCCGAGAAGGTCCACACGACAGCTAATTGCTGTCACACGCTCCGCCAGAGGCCTTACCCACCGGTGCGGCGGCGCTGCGTCTCCCGGCGACGCGCACTTCCGGCGCGCGGGAAACGTCATTTCCGCCCGGCGGGCGCGCGGTAAGCGTCATTTCCGCCCGGCGGACGCGCGGGAGAGCGAGTGCTTGGGGTTAGGGATGCGGGCCAGACTTCCATCTTCCTAAAGCGCCCCCCTTTCTAAGTACACCTGATCTGTGCTCCCTGATCTCTAACGTGAGTTCTACCGGCCAGAAGGACAGTCCGTACTGACGTGGGAGGAATTGGAGCCATGAAAAGCTTCCTGACCTACGCGCTCCCGGGAACGCGAATTTCAAACTCAGTTTAAATCCTGGGTTCAGGAGTGGCGTGGTGGCGCACGGCTTGTAATCCCTGTATTTGGGAAGCTGAGACGGGAAGATCGCTGGCTCGAAGACAACCTCAGCAATTTAGCGAGAACCAGATTCAACGTAAAAAAAAAAAAAAAAGGCGGGGGGAGACTGGGGGTGTAGCTTGGAGGTAGAATGCCCCTGGGTTCAATCCCCAGCACCAAAAAATTACAATAATAAAATAAATCCTGGTTCGCCACTGATTGCGTGACCTTTAGCGAGTTATTTAGTAGCTTCTGAGTACTGCATGTCTACTGTGTTCCGGGAGCTTTGTTTAATTCGCATAGTAACCTTGCGAAGTAGATCTGCCTTCATTCTGCACAAAGGCAACGTGGCAGTGTAGGAGTGGAAAGCGCTTAAGATTCACATGGCCTCCTTTTGAATCTTGACTTTACCACTTACTAATTCTGACGCCTTGGGCAAGTTAAATCCATTATGTTTCAACTTCTTATATGTAAAATTTAGATAATCTACCTACAATCAAGGTTCATTGTGAGATTAAATGGAATTATGTACGTGACATTAAATAATAATCATTATGAAATTGTTTCTTATCCCTCCCATCCGTTTTATAACCAATATTACTGTGAACATCCTTGTGGTGGTCTTTTCTTTCTATAAATTATAGTCTAGCCCGGGCATGGTGGTTCACACTTGTAATCCCAGTACTTGGGAGGCTGAGACAGGATCGCAGATTGGTGGCCAGTCTTAGCAACTTTGTGAGGTCTTCCGCAACTTAGTGAGACCCTGTTTCAAAATAAAAAATAAAATAGGGCTGGGGGTGTAGCTCGGAGGTAGAATGTCCCTGGGTTCCATCCCCGGTACCACACACACGCAAAGTTATAGTCTTAGAAGTGTAAGTGCTAGATCAAAGAGTATGCATATTGTCAAAGAATTTTCATTTTAAATGCCCACTAGAAAAATTGGCATGTTTCATTTTACCCTATTTATAAAAATTTTTTAAGTTGTCAGTTCAAAATGGTACTGTTTTTGTTTTTCTTCAAGTTATTTGATATAGCTGTAGTTTTGGGGAAGGGGGTGCAGCATGAATGTGGTAGGGAGGTAAGGTTCAAAAGGGCCTCCTTGGCCAACTACAGAGTTTGGATCCTTAAAGATGATGGTGATCTACAGACACTGAACAATTCCACCTCCAATTTGTTTTCGAATTTTACAAATACTACATTCATAACAGACTATTTGAATAAATCAGAAATGGAAAAATCTCCCCCCCATTCCATTCTAAAATGTACAACTATCTGATTATAGGAAGACCCAGCATGTGGATTGCTTTCCCTGCTTCTTTGTACTTTTCTGCTTTTACCACTTTGTCTCTTATGAACCTTTTGAGATTCCTCTCAAGCTTCACTGGGGCCTTGGCTCTGTTGGGCATTCCTCTCTGCCCCGCTGTATTCTGCATAATACCATTTAACCATGTTGTATTGTGTTTGTGGACATGCCCTGAACAATCATATCTACCCCCATCCCCTACCCTAAATTTGTAATTATGTTTGATTCCACAGCCTACTGCCTCCAATTTATAAAGGTCTCTCCTCCATAGGGGTACATTCCAAGAGCAGTGAATGCCTAAAACTTCAGATAGTACTAAATCCTATATGTAGGGTTTTTTTTCCTGTACATACATATCTAGGATAAAGTAATTTATTAATTAAACACAGTTACAGATTAACAACAATATCTAATAATAAAATGATTTTAACACTATACCATAATAAAATTTATGTGAATGTGGTCTCTCCCTCTCTCAAAATATCTTATTAGACTATACTTACCTCTTTGTGATGGAGTGCCTGATGAAATTAAGTGAGGTGAATGACAAAGTACTTATCACACACTTGGAGATGTGACAGCAAAACTAGCACAGATTTCTTTTTCCTTCACATTTTTATGGATAGATTTGTTCTTACTATACTGTAGATCTTAGCAACTTCAGCGTACAATTTTTTCTTTCCTTATTAAGTTGAGCACTTTTATGATTTTCACTTAAAGGGAGCAATTTATGGCATCTCTTTGGCATATCTAAACTGCTAACATCACTACCCTTACACTTTGGGGCCATTACTAAATAAGTGTTACTTGAATCAAGCACCAAGGTACAGAACAGTCTACCTTTGAGCTACACACCCAGCCCCTTTTAATTTTCATTTTGAGAGCTGGGTGTGGTGGGGCATATCTGAAATCCCAGTACTTGGGAGGCTGAGACAGGAACTTCACAGGTTCAAAGATACCTCAGCAAGTAGTGAGACTCATCAACCTAGCAAGACCCTGTTTCAAAATAAAAATTAAAAAATAGGATTGGGGGGCCGGGCGTGGTGGCACACGCTTGTAATCCTAGTACTTTGGGAGGCGGAGACTGGAGGATCTGGGTTCACGGCCAGCCTCAGCTCTCTCTCTATCTCTGTCTCTCTCTCTACTTAGTGAGGCCCTCCGCAACTTCGTGAGACCCAGTTTCAACATAAAAGTATAAAAAACAGGGCCAGGGGTGTAGCGCGGAGGTAGAATGCCCCTGGGTTTAATCCCTGGTACCAAAAAAAAAAAAAAATAGGATTGGGGGTATAGCTCAGAGGTAGAATGCCCCTGGGCTCAATCCCCAGTACCACAATTTTTTTTTCATTTTAAAACACGGTCTTGTTAAGTTGCTAAAGGCCTCATTAATTGCTGAGGCTGGCCTGAACCTACCATCCTCCTGTCTCAGCTTCTTAAGTACTGGGATTACAGGCGTACTTCACCATGCCCAGAAGATTTTCTAATAATATTAAAAAAAAAAAAACAAGCAGAAAGCCAGGCACAGTAACTGAGGTAAGAGGATCTCAAGTTTGAGGCCAGCCCGAGGTAACTTAGCAAGACTCTGTTTTATTTTTTTAATTAATTATTTATTTACTTATTTTTGCGGTACCGGGGATTGAACCCAGGGGCATTGTACCTCCAAGCTACACCCCCAGTCCTATTTTTTATACTTTATTTTGAAACCAGGTCTCACGAAGTTGTGGAGGGCCTCACTAAGTAGCTGAGGCTGGCCGCGAACTGGATCCTCCAGTCTCAGCCTCCCAAGTACTGAGATTACAAGCATGCACCACCACGCCCAGCTAAGATTCTGTTTAAAATAAAAAAAATAAAAGAACTGGGTAAAAGAACTGTAGCTTACTGGTAGCTGATTCCTGGATTCAATCCTTAGTACTATAAAAAATTATTAGAAGTAATAATAAAAATTATTAGAAATTTGTGAAAATGGAGTTTCAGGTTGAAATTAAACATTTGAGGATTCATGTTTTGCCCAGAGTGTGCTTTGCAAAGAAAAAGAAACTAGTATGACTTTCCATAATCCTGGAAAACCTGGATTCTAATCCTGATTCCAAATGAACCACTTGAATCACCTTGGGTTAGGGATTCTCTTGACCTTTAATTTCTTCATCTATAAAATAAGGAACTTATACTAGATGATTCCTAAGGATGCCTTCTAGTTCTAGAATATATTATACTTGCTTTTTAAGTTAGGAAGATAGAAATGTTATTAATTATGACATGATTCTAAACCTAGAAGCATAGTGGTTCTCTATTCTGGATACATATGAGCATCAACTTGAGAGCTCTGAAAAATACTGATGCCTGGGTGGTACTTCCAGAGATTCTGATGCATTTGGTTAGGGTGGGTCCTGGACATCCAGGTTTTTTGTTTTTTGGTACTGGGTATTGAACCCAGGGGCATTCTACTTCTGAGCTATCTCCCTAGCCCCACCCCAGCCCTTTTAAATTTTGAAACAAGGTCTCACTAAGTTACTGAAGGCCTCACTAAATTTCCAGGGCTGGCCTTGAACCTGTGATCTTCCTGCCTCAGCCTCCCAAGTACTGAGATTACTAGCATTATGTACAGTATCAGTATTTTTTAAGGCTCTGCAGCAGATACTGCTGCACAGCAAGGATAGAAAACTGCTTACCTAAAGTGTTTTGTTGCTGAGTCCAAAATAGCAATGAATTTTTACAAAGTAATTCAAACAAACAGTTTTATTTTCAGTACCGGGGATTGAACTCAGGGGCGTTCTACCTCCGCACTACGCCCCCGGCCCTATTTTTTATACTTTATTTTGAAACTGGGTCTCACAAAGTTGCGGAGGGCCTCACTAAGGAGAGAGAAAGAGAGGGAGAGAGAGAGAGAGGGGGAGAGAGAGAAAGAGCTGAGGCTGGCTGCGAACCCAGATCCTCCGGTCTCCGCCTCCCAAAGTACTGGGATTACAAGCGTGCGCCACCACACCCGGCTTCAAACAAACAGTTTTTGAGAGCCTCCTGTGTGCCTCTGAGTGGACTAAACATGACCTGCAAAATGATGGGAATACTGAAACTGTGAAATAAACATTAAATTTTCCTCACTTTGTGCCTTTGAGCAAATATGATTGGAGGGTACTGGGGATTGAACCCAGGAGTGTTCTACCTCCGAGCTACACCCCCAGTCCTTTTTATTTTAAAACACGGTCTCACTAAATTGCGAGGGTCTTGCTAAGTTGCCCAGGCTGGCCTCAAACCTGTGATCCTCCTGTCTCAGTCTCCCAAGTACTGGGATTACAGGCATGTACCACCACATCTGGCTAAGTAAATATGATTTTAATTAAAGAAAGTATGAGAAGACAAAGCATGATTCCATGGCTCACTTGATCTACCTTGTTTAGTTTTATAATTTTTCCCACCTGCAGTTTTTGTGATTATTTTTGTATCTCCTCAACCTCTTCCTAGGAGTCAAAGAAGCTATTTAATGTCATTCTCCTCTAACCAGTTGCATTTGAAATAAAACCTGAACAATGAAAATTTTTATTCAAACAGCCAGATTTACAAGAATGGATCCCTCTGGGGTCTCTTACTGCTATGTCTTAAGTTTTTGGTCTATATCATTTGACAGTGTCTCTAAAATAATTCTGTTTGGCTCTCCTTCCTGGTTCAACCAGTTTGTCCTGTGAGCTCTGAAAGTGCCTAAGCCTCTCTGCAACTTCAATAAAAATCTGTTTCCATTGCAAACCTATTTTAGCCCTACTATCATTGTTGCTTTCTGAAAAGGGCCACATTAAACTATTTTATTCATGACATAATTTATTCTGTGTCAATACTGGGGTCTTAACAGGAGGAAAATTTCCCCCATTTTGTCTGTTTGCATTTTCAAACCCCTTCAGTGAAGAAAAAAAAAGTTAAGATCCTATCTCACTAGTTACTGTTTGTTGGGTTGCCACATCATTTCTATGCATATTACAATTTTTTCTTCGATGTCTGGTTCATGGCTCTGCGACATCCTAAAATGCCCATCAATAATGACATGAACTTGTAGCATGGGGCCTGGAGAAGCTGTTGGGTTAGTAATACCATTCTTACTTAGCAATTACCTTTTCTTCATTTCAGGATGGCTGTTGTGCAATTCACATTGTAGCAAGTTCCCATTATAGCATGCTTCCCTGTAGCCCTGGCTTAGGAAGCTGGGAGAGTTGCCATTCCCACAGATCCCATTAAAGGATAAGAATGACAACCATAGCATGAGTCATAATGATAGAGTACCTATGGCCTGACAGGTCTCTCCAACTTGGTTACTCTGGATTCCTCCATTTATTCTGGTGATTAATTTCAGCTATCTTGAAAGTGGGCTGAACTGTCTCTTAAATCAAGTATATGAATGGCCAATCCAGGTCCTTTGGAAAGTATTTTTCCTATGTACTCATTTTAAAAAACTTCTAAGCCGGGCATGGTGGCACTCCCTTATAATCCTTGTACTTGGGAGGCTGACACAGAGGACCACAGATTTGCGGCCAGCCTCAGTAACTTAGGCCCTCTGCAACTTAGTGAGATCCTGTTTCCAAAAATAAGATAAAATAAAATAGGGCTGGAGGTGTAACTCAGAGGTAGACTGTCCCTGGGTTCAATCCCCAGTACCACACCAAAAATAAATAAATAAATAAATGAAAAAACTATCAGTTCATATATAAAGCATTGTTTTATAGCCTTAGACTTTTGAAGGATTGCTATGGACTGAATGTTTGTGCCCGCCCCCACCAGAACGCCTATCTCCAGGGTGATGGTGTCTAGAGGTGGGGCCTTTGGGAAATAATTAGGTTGGGATGAAGTCATGAAGGTAGAGGCCTCTTGGTAACATTAGTGCCCTTATAAGAAGAGACATCAGAGAGCCGTCCACCCCAGCCCCCTCAGCCCCAACCCCAGCTCATGAGAACACAGTGAGCAAGCAGCCATGGGCAAGACCTGAAGAGACTTCACCAGGGACCTGAACTAGCGGCACCTGGACTGTGAACTCCCAGCCTCCAGAACCGTGAGAAAATCACATTCCGTTGCTTATGCCACGTAGTATTTTGCTTTGGCAGCCCAAGCCGACTCACACAAGGACGAAGTGCGATTCAGAAGAGTTGAAGGAGAACAAGAGGTACTTTTGAGTACTTGAAACACACAATCATCCCTCAAAACATCTACATAAGCGCAGGGTTATTTAATTTGCTCATTACATAAGAGGAACACACCTAACACCATACATTAACTTACTGTTTTCACTTGCTCTATCTTGGATATCTTCCGTGTCCATTATGCAGATCTACTTTATTCCTTTGCAAAGCCGCAGTGTATTCGTGGCATGGGTGTATGATAATTTAGTTAATCAGTCCCCAATTGATGGCCATTTAGGTTGTTCCATTTCCACTGCTTCAAAAAAAAGGTGGCTGTGAACATCCTTGGGTACTTGTCAACACAGTTCTGTAGGAGAGTCATACAATTAGGATTGCTTACCACAGAGTTCACACCGTTTTACATATTGATAGGTTCAAATAGGCCCTCTAAATTGTACCAATGGCCAGGCGTGGTGGTGCACGCTTGTAATCCCAGTACTTGGGAGGCTGAGACAGGAGGATCCAGGTTCGCGGCCAGCCTCAGCTACTTAGTGAGGCCCTCTGCAACTTCATGAGACCCAGTTTCAAAATAAAGGAT
>PVJS01037453.1:0-19915 GCA_004027185.1 Glis glis
TATATATATATATATATATATATATGCATTTTACATTATGCTTTACAATTTTATACAGTATTACCATGTGACTAGTTGCTTACCATTCAGACCTTTCCAGGCTGCATAATAGAATCCAATTAAGATCAAGGAATTTATAGTAGGAAGAGGCAAATTTGGTAATTTGGGAAATAATGTGAATAGGGAAGTCCATGGTGCTATCACTAGGTTTTGAGGTGGGGAAGTCCTGTTCCAACTGGAATAAGTGAAGGTCCCTGAGACCAGCCCAGCACAAAGGAGACTGCTGGCAGGTGAGGTGCCCTCAAGTCTAGCTGATGTCCCCTAAGGAAGCAAGGGGCTGGGGCTATATCCTCCTGAGAGGACCTCACCATTTACCCCATACTCAGGCACTGTTTGGGTGGACACGGCCCTGCAGAAACCCTTCCATCATTATTTTATTTTATTTGCCTTTCCCCTGACCTGGGCCTGCTCACTTAAGTTTTTATTAAAGTGAAACAACCAGGATTATACAATATTTTAGTAGTTGGTGGGCAGTGGCTTTCTGCGAGGATTTGGTGATATTTTCTAGAATTCTGTTAGCTTCTTGGGTGAAGGCTCACAAAACACACCCGTGTCGGTGGAACAACTCACAGGTACCTCTTTGATGCTGTGCTGCGGCCTGTGCCAGCTCCCGCAGCCACCTCCACTCATCTCTCGTCAACCTGGCATTCTGTGACATCACGCTGGGAGCTTGGAATTGGCCATGGCAGGAGTATTTACACCACAGGAATTGGCAAGTGATACAAATCAAGGCTTTTCCCTCTCCCCCCAGAGAGCTGATATACCAGCACGCCGAAAATATTCAGGGAAAAAAATCTTCTACCTGTATTCAACATGTTTGGACAGCTTTCCTTATTATTCCCCTAAACAATAATGTAACAACTACATAGCATTTACGTTGTACTAGGTATTATAAGTATTCTGGAGATAATTTGCTTTTTTTTTTTGTACTGGGGATTGAACCTAGAAGTGTTCTACCTCTGAGCTACACCTTCAGTCGTTTTGATTTTTTAATTTTGAAATAGGGTCTTGCTAAGTTGCTGAGACTGGCCTCGAACCTACAATCCTCCTATCTCGGCCTCCCGGAGTACTGGGATTATAGGCATGCAGCTCCATGCCCAGCTGGAGATGATTTAAAGTATATAGGAAGAGGTGGCTGGGTTATATGCAACTACCCCGCTGCTTTTGTCACAGCTGGATCTGGAATGTCGCCCAAACGCTTGATCTGGGGCTGGTGCTGCTATTAGGAGGTAGAGCTTAGTTGGAGGAGGCGGATCGCTGGGGATGTCTTTAGAGGGTACGTTTTGTCTCTGGCCCCTACCACGTCCTGACTGCCATGATGCTGTGTCTCACCACAGGCCCACAGCAATGGGGTTAAGTGACCATGGACTGAAACTTCCGAACCCATGAGCCCAAATGAAGGTTCAAGTTGGTTTTCTCAGGTATTTTGTTAAAGCAATGGAAAGCTGACTAACATAACCTTATACAAGAGACATAAGTATCTTTGGATTTGATATCCTGGCAGGGAATCCTGGAGCCCATCCCCCTTGGTTACCAATGGATGACTGTATTCTACGTGTGTGTGTGTGCGCGCGCACGCGCTTGCATAAGCACATGCGTATGCCTGTATATATTAGCTAATTCATGAAAGAATATTTTATCTAATCCTATGGCAATTCAGTTTGTGATCATGTCTTCTGTATGACACCCTTCTAAAAGCCATGCATGGTGGACTGAGTCATTGACCCCAGTTTTTCAGTCATCCTGTAGCCATGTCCTTTGCCCTGTTTCTCTGCCTAAAGTAGTATGTGTCTTTCCTTCCCTTGGCTTTGGACTGGCCCAGGTGACTTGCTTCCATGGGTGAGATGCTAGGAGACATAATGTGAGCAGAAGCATACAATGAGCTTTGAGCTGGGCTTGCCTTCTTGTGCCTCTGCCGCAGCTTTGAAGAGAACATGTCCTGCTGATTCACCAGTATAAGGAGGATGAGTGACACAGGGTGCAGGTTTGGGGCCAGCCTGCCCCTTGGATTCAAGCCCAGTTTAGATTCAATGAACCTAAGATGACCCAGGGATGTCCAAGCAAGGATAAGTTCTCGATGTCTGAAACTACTGAATTTCTAGGAAGGTTATTTTGTGGCATTATGGGGGTGATACCTGAGAGATACATTGTGTGATTTGCATGAGCATCATGAATTTTTCAGAGGCCTCCTCCTCCCCCCCCCTTTTGCATTAAAAGCCCATTTTCAACAACACCAGAAAAATTTCTGGCCAGTTAACAAATAGTTATTGAATTCCGTGTATGTTCTAGCCATGATTCCAGGAGCTGGGATTCAGGGGTAATCGAGGAAGAGAAGGTCTTGTCTCCATGGAGCTGTTACTCTGCAGCCATGCTGCCCAACAAGGTAGCCACTGACCATACACAGATTTTTAAATTAAATGACACCTGACACCTAAAACTGAATAAATAATAATTCTGTCAAGGACAATTTATTTGGAAATAGTAACTAGTGATAAGGTATTTGTATGGCTAAGGAGATATTGTACCATTATATGTACTGAGAAACATTATAAATGTGAGAAAGAATTAAATTTTCCCTACTCATTTGCAGGGCAAGAGCACACCTGAAATCATTTTCCCCACTTATGTCTGGCAAAGTCCTACTCATCCCTCAAGACCCAGGTTGGAAGTCACCTCTTCCATGAATCCCGCTTCAACCTTCATAAGCAGAACCGATCTCTCCATGCGCTGTGCTGACAGGTGTTTTGATTATTCTCTGAGGACCGTGCTTATCACATTTTATTGCAGTCTTTTTAGTTTTCCTTCTCTTCTGATCCTGAGCTCCCAGGGAAGCATGCTGACTTATTCTTTTGCCCCTCTTACCTCTTATGCAGTCTGGCCACAGAATAACTATGTAATAAATGTGTTGAAGTAATAATACATAGTTTAAAATTATAGTTGATATGAAGCTAAGTAGGTGGAAAAGGAGAAAAGAGAGAAAGAGTCAAGAGAGTTCTTCAGTACAGACAGAGTTACAGATACGAGGTTCAACCAGAGAAGACTCAGAGAAAGGATGTTTAAAGTGGTTGGGCAGAAAGAATCAACAATGCAAAATAAAGAGAACATGAAGAAGGGAAAACAAGACAACCAGCAAGATGAAAGGCAGACACTAGGAACACACACAAAGGTGGGGGTAGAGGGAGGAGATTCAGGATGGTGCATACCTGTAATTCCTGCTCTGGGAGGCTGAGACAGGAGGATCGTGAGTTGGAGGCCAGCCTCAGCAACCTGGCAAGACCCTCTTTCAAAATAAAAGAGGGCTGGGGGTGTAGCTTAGAGGTAGGATGCTCCCAGGTTCAATGCCCAGTACTGAAAAAAAGAAGAAAGAAAGAAAAAGAATAAGGTCCAGGAAAACAAGCCAAGAGGGTAAATAGTGGGACCTTCTGGTTCAAGCCCAAGGTTGAAGAAATCTGAAAAATGAGAGAGAGGTAAGTCCCACAACAATTTCAAGTGATAATATAATGGGGTAGAATACAGATTTATAAATATGGCTTAGTGGGAGAGTCTTTTGAGGATGAAAATAATTAGAGGATATAGGTAAAAGTGGGAATTAATATTAAAATAATTTGTTCCACAAGGGAAAGGTTTGCATTATGAAGCCTTACGGGCAGAAATGCTTGAATCACTATTGGAAAAGACAGCTGGCAGAAAGGGCAAGCCCAGCCCTCCACGTACACTGGGTGCCAGGTCCAGCACGGGGCGCCTTGCAGCTTTGCAAATTTATTTCTTCAGACTAAAAATACTAAACTATGCCCTTCCATACCTGAGGAAAGGCATAGTTCTACATGTTCTTTACATCTTCACACATCTGACTAGGAAATGGACTATAATAGATGGCAAGTGGGTGACAAGAAAGAAATAGTAATTAATATTTATGCACAGACCATTATTTTTCAGTGTTGGTACTAAAAAGTGAGTCCATTTGGCGAATGGGTTTGAAAAGCAAACCAAAACTACCTAAAAGAGAATACTAAAAATTCTAAAGAAAGAGTAATTCCTTCAATGGTTGGATTTCTTATTGAATTTTTTAAAAAATTTCACTTATTGTTTTGATGGTGTGGTCACTGTTTGTGTGTGTGTGTGTGTGTGTGTGTGTGTGTGTGTGTGTGTGTGTGGTACTGGGGATTGAACCCAGCGGCATTCTACCTCTGAGTTATACCCCCAGCTCTATTTTTATTCTTTATTATTAAAACAGGGTTTTACTAAATTGCGGAGGGCCTCACTAAGTAGCTGAGGCTGGCCACGAATCTGTGATCCTCCTGTCTCAGCTTCCCAAGTACTGGGATTACAAGCATGTGCTGCCATGCCCGGTGTCACTGGTGATTTTTACCTCCCTCCCCCAGCATCTTGGGAGGAGGGTAAGAACTCACCTCCATCTTGCAAAAGGTGGGTCCTTTCCTCTGTACACTGGCATGTGGGCCTAGCCAGTGGTCTCAGCTCAGCCAACAGAGGCCCCCTCAGAACTCAGGGTCTTCAGGGTATGACAGAAAAAGTCCAGAAGCTGGGAAGGTCATGCTCAGTGGCAGCCAGAGTCTTCCAGTGCTTGCCACTGTTGGGCTGGTGTCCTGCCCGACATCCTGGGGTGGGACCATGATGGAGAAAGAAAGAAAGAAAGAAAGAAAGAAAGAAAGAAAGAAAGAAAGAAAGAAAGAAAGAAAGAAGGAAGGAAGGAAGGAAGGAAGGAAGGAAGGAAGCCAACCATTACACCAACTTACTGGCAGTGGTGATTAATAAAGTTTTAGAAGAAGGGGAAGTCCTCATTAGGTCATCTATTCAATAAATATTTTATAAGCAAACATTATGCAAGATCCTGGCAAAATAGAGCTGACTCCTTCATTAGAACATAACTACTACTTAAACAGATTAATGACTCTGATATGTAAACCACATTTATAATACCCTGTGTACTAGTTATCTATTTGTGTATAACACATTGTCCTCAAACTAAGTGACACAGAATAACAAACGTTTATTCTCTCATGGTTGCTGTGGGTCAGGAATCTGGACTAGCGTGGCTGGGCTTTTGGCTGTGTGTCTCTCACCACGCTGTGACAAAGGCTTTGGCCAGGGCCAGCACGTCTCACCTGTGGTCTGTGCTCACTTACATGGTTGTTGGCTGCATCCAGCCTCTCACAGGTTGTTGGACTGAGGACCTTGGTTCCTTGATGACTGTGGGTGGGATGTCACCTTCATTTCCTCTTTATAAGGATCTCTGGATAGGGCAGATCACAATAAGGTAGGCAGCTTCTTTCAGAGTCTGCAAGTGAGAAAAACCAGGGCTGGAGATAGAAATTGGGGTGGGGGTGGGAGAGAAAGAGGGTGATGAGGGAGGATGGGAAGAGTTTGACAAAGAGCAAGAGAGATGAACTCACATCTTCTAAATTCAGAAGTGGGATCCAATCATTTTCACTGTATTCTATTGGTTAGAAGCAATTCACTGTCTGTAACCCACACTCTGGAGCCAAATGACGCAGCCACAAGAGGACCAGAGGGATCATTGGGAGCCATCTTGCAAGCTGCCCACCACACCATGATCAGTACCAATTTATCTGGGTGCTGCATTAGGCACATAGAGGGTGACTGTGGGGAACTGGCTGGGACAGGGGGAAAAAAGACAGTGGAGAATCAAGGGAGGCTTTCAAGAAAAATATATCTTTAATGGAGCCTGTGCAAAAGGATTAGTGAAAATGTTTCTTAAGAATAGACAGCCAGGCATAGTGGCACAGACCTGTAATCCCATTACGTGGGAGGCCAAGATATGAGGATCAGAGGTTTGAGGTCAGCCTCAGCAACTTTGCAAGGTCCTCCGTAACTTAGTGAGACCCTGTTTCAAAACAAAAAATAAAATAGGGCTGAAAGTATAGGGTTTAACATCCAAATGTGTGAGATGGAGAGTTAGAAATGTTACTGGGGGCTGGGTGTGGTGGTGCATACGTGTCATCCCAGTACTTGGGAGGCTGAGACAGGAGGATTGCAGGTTTAAGATCAGCCTCAGCAACTTAGCAAGAACGTTTCAAAACAAAAACAAAAAACAAATTAAAAAGGGGGGATGAGGATGTAGCTCAGAGGTAGAATGCCTCTGGATTTAATCCTTAGCACCCCACACAAATGAACAAACAAACAAATTGGTCAACTAGAAGGCAGGTAGAATCACTAAAGATGAAAGACTGATGGAACTGGCATGCTTCTGTACTGGGACTATAAAGCCACATGGTAAGCTCTGCCCTGAACTGGAAGCCAGCTCACATGTCTAATCATAGGAAGGAAATCACCTCCCAGAACTCAGCTCGTACACAGTTAGCGCACCAGAGGAGAAGGTGGACTGTGACGTCAAATTAAAGAGAATATTTTAAGATGGTTAGGGTACAGTCGACAGAAGAAATAAAATGCAGAAGCATATTGGTAAGGAAGAAAAAACATGGAAAATGAGGAAATGAGGCCCCCTTAAAATCCTGAGGGTATGTTTGGGAGAAAGAATTGTATAGACAAAATTAAGAAAGAATAGAGGAAGGCAAGGAGAAAATAAAAACTTGGGAAATATGGGGAGGGGGTCCCTATGGAACTGATTCTGCCTCATCAAACATTTTTAATTCCATTTTTATACATAAGTTATAACTGGCAGCCTCTGTTGAGACTGTTTTTTTATTGCCTTATGGAGAAGCAAGGCCAACATGATTAAAAGGCAATGTATTCACCTCCCAGGGAAGGGGAGCTGGGAATGATGAACCCAAGGCTTTCCTTCGGAGTGACATTTTTATGTTACAATTTTAATAAAAAATAAAGAAAAGGAGGAAGAAGAGTGGGGAAAACATTTAAGTTTCATCTTCCTCACTTTGAATGATAGTGAGAGGTCAGTCCCCTTTAAAAAGAACAGGAAAGGGCAGGATATGAAAACAAGAACACAGCAACGCAAAGATTATCATGTAGGGGATAAAGAGGAGGGATTTGAATACCCCAAACTGATAATACTATATTGATAACCTAAGAGAAAAGGATGCTCATAAAGTTGCAACATTGTAGGGAAAAGAATGTGAAATAGCAACAAATTCATTCTGCATAAACCATATGAAGGGTCTAACGGCTGCCTTGGCTTGATAGTATCAGTTAAAAAAGAATAAATGTGGGTTTTGAGTCCCACTGGCCAAAGGAAATAAGATCTTTTATTTTTTTAAGGAGGGGGACAAGCCATTAATTAGGACCAAAGGACTACAGATATATAAAAAATTAAGAACTCTGATTACAACTTTCTGGTTAGAATTTTTCCTTTAAAATAATATTGAGCTGAGCATGGTGGCACACACCTGTTACCCCAGTAATTGGGAGGCTGAGACAGGAGGATCGCAGGTTTGAGGTCAGCTCTTAGTCAATTAGTGAGGCCCTGTTTCAAAATAAAAAATAAAATAGGGCTGGGGGTGTGTAGCTCAGAGGTAGAATTCCCCTGGGTTGAATCCCAATAAAACACACACACACACACACACACACACACACACACACACACACACACACACATTGACCTCACTTGTTATGAACCGAGTCTATGAGAGTCCCAGTGTTAAAGGACAAATATTATCAGTAGCATGTGTCTATATGGTATCAAAGATGAGACTAAGAATGATCGTTCTCTTTGGGTCTTGTATCATTCCTTTGCCATCTGTTTTGACCAGCCTGAGGAACTTCTTCAGAAAGTACAAATAGGACGTTATGGCCGTGAACACTGACACAGAGGACCTCAGGTAGTTTTATGAATTAAAATAGAAAAAAATAGAAGTTAGAGGAATGTATATAGCAAGAAATTTATTTACTTTTCAATTTGAGAATTTTATATTTAGGAGAATGAAGCTATCAAAATTGAAAATAGTAACACTAGCTCTGTAGGCAGACAAGTATGGATGTCTGTACATAGTGCAGGCTTAGTGGACATGACATTCCCTCATCAGAATTCTCCATTAATTGGTATCTCTGCATGTCTTGATTATAATGGTAACGAATGTTCATAAATATTAATTCAAAAGTACCAAAAATTTATGAAGTACCTTCTAAATCATCAAAAACAGACTAGGTGCCATTCAGGAAAACTTCACAGTTAAGTGAATTTACTGTGTTCTGATTCTGTGAAAATTATCAGTTCATATAATAGAGAGGATCTATTTCTAAACTGCAGGATAACAAATAGTTTGTCCTGTTTAACTCTTCATTTCCAAACATGAATGAGAAAAATCTGTATGCTGAAAATCCTATATGGTTACCATGTTTCTAATGTGCAATGTCTCTTTCTCTCACTATAACACAAAAAGTCTATGTCCCCCCCTTTTCTAAACTCCAGCTTTATAAGAATCTTTGCTGTATTTTTATAGAAGTCTGAAGAAAACAAAACCCATTAAATTTATTTGAACTTAAATGAAATTATTATATTTGGAGTTCTTTGAAAATAAAATGTAAGAACATAATATAGATAATTTCTGTTAAGGAAGAGAATTTTAATTACTCATTTATTCTGCCACCACCAAAGAGTTTTCTAATTTTTTTAAAAAAATTTAACTTCTAAAATAGCAGGCAATCACAGATAGTTACATTTTTCCTTGCTATGTGTAGCTTTTAACTTTTAATTTATTTTTATCCTTTTTATTATCTGTAGTTACCATTTATTGTTAAGCCATTTCTTTTAATTACCTCCAGATTTTAATGACCAATAATTCAGTTTTTGTGAACTGTAGTGTTAACCAGATATTCTGGAATTTTAATAATTATGTTTTACTTTGCCAACCAAAGACATCTATCTGTGCTCATTTGTACAAAAGCTTAAATGTAAATTTTTGGGATATAAACCAAAGTACATGGTCTACTTTAAATATATAAAACTAATTCATGTGTACTATCTTAAACTTTAAAAATATTTACCCATAGGCATCACTATGTAGATACATATAACTTATGAAAATTTTGTTTTTAATAAACTTTAATGGAAAAACATAATTTGTTTTCTTAGGAAATATGATTACTTTTATTTCATTACTTATAAATATATTTCTGAATGTAGTAATTATTTTAGTTTGTGCCACTAAGTTCTAAAAATACATAATATCAGCAGTAATCAAAAAGATTATATATATATATATATATATATATATATATATATAGCTTTATTCCTTTATGGTTTCTTTAATGGTATATGCTCATTTTTTGTTAGTACATCACTTATCTATATCCTTAATTCTTTAGAATTCTCAAGTGAATACCATCTGGTTTCTCTAATATGCTGTAATCTATTTTTTTGAGCTGATCCTTTACCTTTTAAATATACTTTGAAAAGTAGTGCTTGTTACTTGCAAATATCATTGTACTATAAAATCCCTCTTTTCACACTTCTATAGTAAAGGATATTTCCCCCTCTTTAGCGCTTTAATTATATATGTTATAATTAAACTTTAAATATTTCAAATGAATTACATTAATGAATAAAAGTATAAATAGTAATAGGTGAATAAATGTATAACATACATTTTTAAAACACTACTTTTGACATAATCCACACAACACAGGACAGTGCTTATGCATACATATGAGAAATTTCAAAATAGACTTAGTTACTCAGATTTTATGAAAGGAAGATTTGTCAAGTAAATAAGGATTGGCAAAAAAATTGGATTGAATTTATTATTCATGATGGCAAAATACATTTGTGATGTTTATGTGTTTGGTACATATTTTCTATGTGAAGTTCTTAAACATTTTTGCAGTCAAATATCACTACCCATTCATAGATTAGGAAAAGAACAGGGAATTGTTAAGAGTGTGAGTGACAGATGTCAAGTACTTTACTGATGTCTGATGAAGGCAACAAAGATGCCAAAGAAAGTACAAGTAACGGTAATCCTCAGTAAGTAAGGAAATTGGGGACTGGGTATAGATTTTGCCTGCTAAAAACATTGCCTTTTAATATGTCATTGACATTTTGCACCAAAGTTAATTTAAAAGCCCTTCAGATGTTTTTCTAATGTTAATATGTATGTTGGCATGCACACACATGCACACATATGTATATAATACACATATTTTATACACATTAGACTTGGGATGGCTTTTGGTGAAAACTTTGTTCTTTCATATGACTTTAAAAGGCTTTTTCTCACTAAAAAAAATTAAAAGAAAGGCTTTTTCTAAGTGTTCCTCCTTAATAGAAAGCTGTAGGTATTATGGACATGTTACTCAGGCATATACTATACTAGATCTGAACTAACCTGCAATCTTTAAAAACAAACTTCTGGAATCAGCCTTTAAAACAATCTGAGCATGTTACATAAAATAATGGTATAGATAAGTAGACATGTGTTAAGGATATTGATATAAAATTATGAGTATTGATGTCTTTGTAATTGGTTTGGATGCCAGATTGCAACTTTGACACCATTACTTATAACTTATCAAAGAGATTTATGCTTTGCAACTGACATTTCAAGTTGAAGATTTATTTGAACTGGTACCTAGTATGTTTTCTGTAATTAATTCCTTTGAGGTCAGATTTCACAGACACAGAGTTCCTTTAGAATTAATCCATCCTTTAGCAATATCTTTATTGTTGGAATTAACAGTCGAAAGAAAAGTTAATCTTTTTCATGTAAGAGTCTCAGTTCCTAGTATTGTTTGTTTCACCAATATGAGATTTTTCTAAAAGTGCAAAATGTCTTACAAGTAGATGCTATGGAATGAATGTAAGAAAAAAACCTTGAAGTTAAATTAATCACCAGTTAATAAGAAATGGAAAGTTTAATTATACAGATGCTTAAGTTCTTGATCAAAAGACAGTTATGGAGGGCCAGTTTCATTTTACACTATGTACTATATTATTCAGGTAATATTTATATAATACTGAAAATTTATATGCTTTATATGTTTTTTTTTCTGTTTATTCATGAGATGTTACATAGATTACTTGGTTGGTAACAAATTTGTTGAATTTGTTCAAAAGTTGAATGGCATTTTGATTGTAGCAGAATTTCTATTTTATGAATGGGAACAATGCAAAAGTTGGAAGATACATAGCCGAATATATCATTGCTCACTATCCCCCAAATGAATTTTATTAAGCAAGCAAAAATGTTTACTAATAAGGCATGTTTACCTATTTGCAGTTGCTAATTATGTTTGTGTGTGTTGGCAGAAGAAAGACAAAACTTGGTTTTCTTTCTTTGGCATCTTTGTTGCCTTCATTGGATGCACAGGTAGTTTATATTTTTGATTTCTGTTTGTATATGAAGCACAGCAAGTAACTGTGGTCTACTCAGTGCTTACCAATTCCACATAATTGATTAATTCACATGGGATGTAATGGTAAGGGTTGCAGAAATCAGTGGGTGTTTTGTCTGCCAGGTCTAGTAAAACTTGCCCCTTCACAAGGTGGGATGCATGATGTATCTGTCTGGGCTTTGAGACCCCCTAATGAAACCTGAGAAAATACTTGTCCAGTCTTTAGCAAAATTCCTCCTACATGTTCTTTATGCATTATCACCCCCTTGTCAACAATGACATCCAAGAATTCACAAAGTTGATGTTTTTGCTCAGCGATGATGGCTTTACATTCACAGACAGATTTTGGAAGTTATGTCTAGGGACAGTATCAGTGATCCCTCCCCCCAGACTTTTGATATTGAAATTAAAGACTTTAAAGAAACATTTCAAAAAAATCTCTCTTGTCTCTTTAGGTTCATCTTTGACAGATTTAAATTTGTTTTAGTTTTTGTCTTTTGAGGGGTTGGCCCTTTAACTCCCCCTTAGAATACTCTGTAGTACCATCCCAAACTGGAATCCCAGGCTCTCGAGCCAGTCTGATGCTCTGAGTCCAGGGTTTTATTCACCTCTTAATAGAGGAAGGCAAGAGAAATATTAACCCTGGGAAGTGAAAGAACAATTACAGACTGAACCAGGCAGAGCGGGGATATTTTGAGGAAGAGACAAAAAGTATCAACCCACATAGAAAACAACCTTAACAAATTAGGCTATGCTTTAGTATCATGTTAACAGTTTTTCACATTTCAGTAAAACCAGGCTTAAGTGCCATCAGTATTTAGATGGTACCACTCCTAACTTGAGACCACACGTACCTGGCCTCGCAGCACCCTGCTCACATATGGCTACCACATGAAAGGAAAGCATTGTCAAAACATGGGGTCTGCACATCTTTTTCCTTTCTGAATAATTTCTGTGAAATCAAATGATTACAAAGTTATGCATAAAAATCCAGAATTCTGAATGTTCCAACAAAGATTCTACGACTCAAGTTGTATGCTTTATTATTTCACAGTCACACAAAGTTCTATTTATATGACCGTAACTATTATTTCACTTTGGGAATTACTGTACTGTAGATGGACTGAAAACGCATTTAAGTATAATGAAGAAATTGGAAAAAAAAACTAGTTTATCTTCAGCAATTCACCTTAGGGTGAAAGCAGTTTAAAGGTTAGATTGGAAAAAATACAACTTCCTCAAGGCTTTGATGTCTTTGGATGGTCTTTTAATAGGTGTGTCTTAATTTCACAGAATGGAGAGTTTAAAAAAAATTGGGTGAAAAACAATACTATTTGTACTAAATTATGCCATTTTGTGTAAGTAACTCTATTCTGAAACTACTAATTTCCACCAAGATTTGTGAATATAAGCTCTATTTTGGTATCCTTTCTGGTTTTATGACTTGACAAACGTGTCCAATCAAATAGCAATAAAATAAAACAAAACATCCTTCCTAGGATAAGGTAGAAGAAGAAAACAGGTGCCGGTTCTGGTTTTGGGATGCAAGCAGGTGAAAAGTTAGACATTCCAACTCTCGGAAAACAAACAAAAATCCCTAGCAACCTGCAGACGTTTAAATATGTTAGAAACTATTTTCTTGCTCACGTATTTTTAAGTGCACATTTTCTTACCTCTTGTTCGTTTTTTTTTTAAACCACGAGAAAGCTTGATCTATGTCAATTTAAGAATGTTATTGAAAGGAGTGAACTGAAAGCTGTCTCGTTTGAATCACGTTATGACATTCGTCAGCATCAATGACTTTCTCTAAACGGGGTTAAAAAAAAATAAGTCCAAACAACTTGCCTTTTAAAAAAAGATTCCAAATACGAGCGACTTGGCAGGTCTGTTGTTGCCTTACAAAAGATTTCCCCAGTCTGGGCCACAAAAACAGCAACACTTTTTTTTTTTTTTTTAGTCCGACAGTGCAAAGCCCCAATCAATTGCCCCTTTTTGCCCCCTCAAGAACAAATTGTTGCCTCCTCTTACATCCATCCTACCAGAAGGGGGACCTTTCCACTTTCAGATGCTCCTCTGCTTTAATTTCTGGAGAGGAAGAGCGAGCCGCGGAGCCGCGATCGGAGCCGGGCGGGCTGTCCTGGCGGCGGCGGCGGCGCGGGTGTGTGCGGGCGGCGGGCGTGCGGGCGGGCGCGAGGGCGGCGCGGGCGGGCGCAGGGCGGCGCGGGCGGGCGGGGCGGCGGCGGCGGCGGCGCGGGGCGGGCGGGGCGCGGGGCTCGGCGGCCGCCAGGCTCCGGATCCGCGCGGCGCGGCCGGCGCCTCCAGTCCGGGTCTTGGCGGGACCCCTCCTCCCTCCCGCTCCCCGCGCTCTCGCCTTTTAATCATGCCCCTCTGTCTGTGTGTGAGTGCAGGCAGGCTGACAATGATTTCCTCAGTGATTACGTACAGAGCGAGTCCCTGCGGGTTAGGGGCCCCCTCTGGAGCCATCCTGATGGCTTTGGGGGCCTTGCTTCCATTTTCCATTATTATGTGGACTACCGGAGCGACAGCGCAGTCCAAGACCTTGCAGGTTTGTGATGAGGAGGGCGCACACAGCACACTCCTTCTCCTCCTCCTGCTCCCGGCTCTCCTCCTGCTCCTCCTCCCGCTCTCGCCGCCGCCGCCGCCGCTGCCGAGGCAGCCTAGACTGTAGAGCCCGGTGCTGCGCCCGCCGCCGGCGCCGCGCCCCCGCCCGGGAGGGCGCCCGACCGCGGCCCGCACGCCCCCCGCACCGGCCCGCGCCGCGCCGCCCGAGCTCGCGGGAAATTACTTTAGTGGGGGGAAAAGGAAAGAAGGAGGGGGAAGGGAGGGAAAAAAGTATTTTTTCCCCCCTTTTGCTTATTTTCGTAGCCCATTCGCATCTGCCGTGGCCAGCGGGAGCTTTTTCTTTTGCAGACCTTTTGGTCGCCTCGCAGGGTTCATTTCCCCCCGTGGTCCCCCAAACTACAAAAGAGCACGACTCGCTTTGTAAACAAATCAGTGTTATTTGAGGTTCTTTTTTTGGGGGGGGGTGGAGGCATTCTTGTTAAAAAGGAAAAGTGGTCCCCCAAAGCACCCAGATGTTTTTCTTTTTATGAGTTTTTTTCCTATTCGAATTAACTATGTGAATTTTTATCGACGTGGAAATAGTGACGGATTTTTTTCGTTTTAGTGTGTTTGACGGTTCTTCAAACATTGCCTTTTTTTTTTTTTAGAGCTTTCCCCCCTTCTTTTTCCATTTCTTTTTCATTTTGGGTTTCTTTTTCCTCTCTTTTCCTTTTTCTTTTTTGGAGGCTGGGGTGGGGGCGAAGGCTGGGAAAGTTTGGTGCAGCCGCCGGGTGCGGAGCGCGGAGCCCGGAGCGCGGAGCGCGGAGCGCGGAGCCCGGAGCCCGGCCGCGGCCACCCCGCGCGAGCGAGCGAGCGGGCGAGCGCGAGCAGGAGCCGGAGCGAGGAGCCGAGCCGGAGCCGGGCGCGAGGGAGGCCGAGCGGAGGGCGCGAGGCGCCGCGGCGCGAGGGGCGCGCGGCCACGAGGAAGTGTAGTTTCTTACAGGGCTGAATTGAAACAACTTCAGCTGTTTGCTTTTAGGATGTCTCGCCGCAAGCAAGCGAAACCGAGATCCCTCAAAGGTAAGGAGGACCCCCCGCCTTCCCCGTCCGTGAGTGTCGCTGTGGGTAGCGGAGCGAGGGCTGCGTGGCCGCGAGGCGTGTGCGCGCGTGAGTGTGAGTGTGAGTGAGTGCGGGGGCGCGCGCGCTCCCTCCCTGCCTACCCCCAGGTGGAGTGTCGGGGGGGAGTGGGGTGGGGAGACCGAGACGGGAGGAGGATCCCCAAATGGGGCGGCGGTAGAAAGTGGGCGAGAAAAAACAACAAACAAAAAAAAAAAAAAGGAAAGAAAGAATAAAAGAAAAGAAACGAAATCATCTGGAGGGGGAGGAAAAAAAATCCTCCGTCTGAGATCCACATCTGGACTGGAGGAAAAAGTTTCTGTTGTGTGTTTTCGCAAAGAATAAATATGCAAAACCGTGCGGTGCTTCTTTTTTCCTTTCTTTGGAAGAAGAAAAAAGTCGTCCTGGAGAGGAGGGAGCGGCCCCTGCTCCTGGGAAGCGTGGCCCGGGGTCCCGCAGCCAGGGCCGGGGCGCCGCGGCCGCCTCCTCCGCGCCGCGTCCCGCTGCCCGGTTCTCCCGGCGCGCCGCGAGCGTAAACAACCCCGGGCGGCGGGACCTCGGCCGGGCCCGGCGTGCCCATCTCGGCGTGCCAAGAAAGTTGACCGCCTTCGCCCCCACTCCCCCGCGGCCCCTTTCAGCCTTTTGCTTTGCACGGAGGGGCCCAGCTCCCGGGGTCCCCGCTGGAGAGGGAAGTTTGCGCGCGAGTAGTGTAGGGTTTTGGGGTGCACTAGTTGGCTGCGGGGGGGCGGGGGCATGAAGTTATCGATCCTGGTGGCTGTGGTGGAATGTGGCGACGAGAGTCACGTGGCGGCCTCCTCCTCCTCCTCCTCCTCCTCCTCCTCCACCTTCCCGAGCCTCCTCCCGGGGAAATCGGGGGCGGGCGGCCGCGGGGAGACGGGGTCCGCGCTCGAGGCCCAGACCCGGAGGGCGCGCGGCGGCGCGCGGGGGCCGGGCAGCAGTCGGGGCGAGGCCGAAGGGGCGACGGCTGGAGGCGGCGAGGCCCCGGCGACCCCGGAGGCGGAGGACAAAGGCGGCTTGTGGGCCCGCGGGGTCCCGCCGAGGTCCGCGCGGCCGGCCCCGCCCTCTGGTCCCCGGCGGCGCAGCATCCTCTTCCTCCTCCGCGGGCCGATCGCGGCTCCCGGCGGCCGGGTTCCTGCCACCCGGCCCCGCGACTCCGCCGCCGCCCGGGGGAGGGGTGGGCAGAGCCGCGCGCCCGGCCCGGCCCGGCAGAGGTGTAGTTATGAACTCGATTAACGGAGCCCGCACCGCACACACAAAGCCCTTTCTTCTCCAGGGAAGGACGGGGTGGGGGAGGGCCGTGCAGAGCCAACGCTCGCCTTTCCCCCCCCCCCCTGAAGCGCAGGAGAAGTTTTGAGTTTGAAAAAGAGGTGAATCCCTGATATGTGTCTTGACACAGTTTGGGGGCTCATTTACATTCACGTGGGCCTCGTATTTTCTGGGAAAACCTAGACCCCGGGCCTGAGAGGTGCAGTTGTCCGTGGTGAACAGAGGAACCCCACGGGCGTGCGCGGGTGTCGGGGAAACCGCGGACCACACTCGCTCCGAGGAACTTGCTGAGAGTCTCGGCTCCCTTAAAAGTGACGTGGAGCGAAGTACCAGCACGAACCTCTTCCTAGTCACTTGAAATAAGAACTTTCAGAGTTCAATACGGTAGCGCTTAGTGCCAGCCCAGCTTAAAGGGTTCCAGAAGGCGTCTGAAGCCTCGTGAAAGAATTTGAGAATCTTTTTATTTAGAAAAAAAGTTTATTAAAGTTTGCACTATTGGTAGTTTTGCTCATCCGCGGCTTCTTAGCCTCGAATTCACCTGCCTTTGGAATGAGTGCACGGTGAAAGTGCTGTTGATTGTGAGTGCCTGGTTCCCCATGCTTCCCAAAGAGGATTTCATCTCAAGCACGTAGTGTTTTACGGACAGTACAGTGAAGCCTTCAGTTGGCAGTATTTGCTGGACACTCTTAGATAAGTCGAACTGCAAAATACCTGGGACCAGGATCTGTGCAGTTCTTAGGTAAATAAGCAAAAAAACAGGCAAGAGAAATGCATAAAGAAGGAGTTTTAGTCTTTTGTTTTATTGCCATGTTGCAAAATTATCCGAATATATTCTTTAGGAAGACACAGCATCTGTGTTTCAACTGCCAAAATCGAAGTAAAATATTTACGTTAAAAACAAAGATTGAGCTTCCATTTTCTGTGTGGGCGCAGAACACAGTGGTGTTCTCCCCATCAGCTGCTTGACTGATTCCCAGAAGAGGGAATGGCCTCAGGTGGGCTGGCTGGGCTTGGGGGTGAGAAGCTGAAGACAGGAATAAAAATAGTACAGTCCTCACTCAAGAGCCGAGACAGTTTATTTTTCTTCAGGGTATACATTTGCCTGGAAAAATACATATTTAGATGAACGATGTCAAAAGAGTCATTGTGATATTAGTAGCGGTTTTGGAGAGGATGGCATTGGCTTTTGTAGAATGGCATTCTGTATGTCTCTTGTTAAATACCTAGCCATTTCTTCAACCTCTTGATTTCCCTGTGTCTTCTTGGAAGGGTTTCCATTTTTTCCCCCAAAATGTGTTTTAGGAATGTTCTGAGCATGTGGATTCTGCTCATTATATTGTTCAGAAGGTCACAGTTGGATCCTAGAGAAGCCAGGGCGGAGTTATTATGACATCTCTTCTGGCATTAGTGATAATAAACATTGAGCAACACTTTGTTGTCAGCAGGTATGGAAAGGCGGTTCTGATTTTGGTATCTTTGTTTGTGAAGCACTAATTAGTAGTTTTGCAATTAAGAGATGGAAATTATTATTTTATAAGATGGTTGACAGTACATCGAAACTGTGCAGACGACTTCATAACCAACTTGAAGGAGGCATTTGAAACCATAAAAATAAAATAAGCCCTTTTAAGTAAAACCTGATGGTCTGCATTCAATTTCTAACTAGTCTCTTACATACATATTATCTCGTTAACAAACAAGATTTAAAAGATACTTTTGCTATGGCTGTCACTTTTTATATAATTTGAAACTTGTATCCCAGGAGAATCATTTACATAAGGCAGGTAAAAATATTAAAATAACAAGTTTTGGAGTTTTTATTTTTAACCAAATGCTCAAAAATGCAGATGACCAGGAAATTTCTATTAACAGATGATTTTTTTTTACTTTATGAATGTGCCTAGATTTAGTACTTTGAATAAATAATTATGTTTGCTTAAAATTATGCAGTTTTTTTGTTTACAGCAAATATTAGTGTAATTGTCTTAACAGCCCACCTGCTGAGAGTGGGTACCATATTTCTGGCTGCAGAGGTGTGTCCTCTGCCTGGGCTATCTGCTTCCTCTGAAGTATATTCAAACTGTTAAACACCAAAAAGATTCATTTTTCTAT
This sequence comes from Glis glis, assembly GCA_004027185.1. Lineage (NCBI taxonomy): Eukaryota > Metazoa > Chordata > Mammalia > Rodentia > Gliridae > Glis > Glis glis. The sequence goes on from PVJS01037453.1 coordinate 18,421, forward strand.
TTGTGAAAGCTGAGAAACATATTCTGAAACATGGAACTCCTTTACCCCTCCTGCCACTCAAAGCCCTAGCATCAAATCCCATCAGCCCACATATAAAGTCAAAAAACTTATTCTGTCCTTAATGCTCTGAATCTTCAGAATAATCTCTTCTGTTTAATGAAACAGAGACATAGAGCCAGTACCCAGAGGCCTGGATGGTCAGACAATTAGATGCACCCCCCCCTTCTACCCCATTTGTATTATTTGGATATTTGTCTCAATTCCTGAGAGTAGACAATGGTATTTGAGTAGATTACCTGACTGAAAATAGTTCTGCTGTCAGCTTATTTTTAGAGGCAGCAAATCAGTTGCATCAAATTGGTCAATTGTGACCTATTTCTATTTTTCTTGCTGGCTCTTTATTCTGTTTCTTGTGGTGCTTCTTTGATGGAAGTTTTCCAGCCGTTTTACCTGGTAACATGTTTTAAAAAAATGTACTCCAAAAAGCACTGTAAGAAGGAAAAAGTGGTCTACTACATAGAGGTGTGATATATTCGGTAAGAGCCAAGTTTAAAACTGGGAAGGAGAAAGGGGGGCACTTAGTCATTTAAATGGCCAAGTTAAACACAAGACACAATTAGGAGCGCTGGACCCTCAGGTGTTCATAGACCATATACCAGGGACCTCTAGAGAGGAGTGGTAGAAACCAGGGGGAAAGGGAGCCCCTAGAGTACCTTGTTTAACTTGGCCGTCACAGTAGCTAACCCTTTGTAATTTGGCACATTTTGAAGTTATCACACTTTTGGTTGACCTTTTTTTCCCATTTACCATCTTTTGTACTTATTTATAAAGGCTTTTTTTTCCTTTAAGGAGAAGTAATTTATTTAGAAATATAATGAAGTGGCAAAAACTCAGCTCACAATTTAAAGAAGAAATGTAATGTAAATTATAGAGTTTGAATGAAAAGGCAGTGGATTTTGAGTTTCAAACCATTTGAAAGTCAGAAACCCCATCTACTAGGCTGTATTCTCTAGGGGCAAGCGCTAAAAAAATGTAGGTGTTAAAAAAGTCACCACAGGGAACTTGCACTGGGCCTCAACATTTAATAGAAACATTAAACTCCCCAGTTCTTATTTAAACACGTGTTTTCTCTTTTTTTCAGAGTCAATATATATATTCTTATGGGTAGACAGGTGAAGTATAAGAAAAACAATAACAACAAAGTGTTCCCCTTATACTCCATGTGTTTTATTTCTTTAAAAAATCTCCTCACTACAGATTCAGTTTTGTTTTTGGGAATAATGCTATAGTAAGAAAAAAAAAAAGCCCTGAACTATGTGTGAAAAGAAAATTACCTAAAAGCAACATCATATTTTGCTTTTAATTAGAAATTGCAAGTTGGGAACTTATTTTTGATAGGTTAAACATGACTTCCTTTTTAATAACTAGATCTTGCCGGGCGTGGTGGCGCACGCTTGTAATCCCAGTACTTTGGGAGGCGGAGACCGGAGGATCC
>PVJS01037454.1:0-19907 GCA_004027185.1 Glis glis
TAGTGGGGCCCTCCGCAACTTCATGAGACCTGGTTTCAAAATAAAGTATAAAAAAATAGGGCCGGGGGTGTAGCGCGGAGGTAGAACGCCCCTGGGTTCCATCCCTGGTACCGCAAAAAAAAAAAAAAAGAAAAAAAATCTGACAAGTTAGACTTTCAGATAATCATGTTTTGAATTCCATAGGTATTTTGCAATAGATAAAGTGTTGAGATTTGGAATGGTCTTACCATTCACATTTTTTGAAGTAAAAATTAGGAATTATGTTTATATGTTAAAGCTAGATGGACACTATAGTATAAGATCCATCAGTCCTGAGCTTTAGAGCCATTTATGTACATATGTGGGCCCCTGCTGCTTAATGAACTAATCCTACAAGGTCAGTATAATACTTGGATAGACACGTACAGAATTGGGAAACTCATCAGAGCAAGGGAAGACTCCACCACTCCTTCTTTTCTAGAGACTCTGGAGGGGTGGAGTCTTACTCAAACCATGTTTGATTACTCTGCAACCCACGTACATATTGGAGAGAAGCATCCCTGCCATCTAAGTGACCCGCAGCATTTGTCTTAAGCCCATTTGAGCGCTGTTTAGGGTCTTGGGTATTCACCTCTCCAGAGATCTTGGGGTTTCTGACCTTTAGAAAAATTAATAACCTATTATGTGTCTAATATATTTTTTATTTCAATTAATGAAAGAGTGGGGAAAAGAATATATATTAAAAATCAACATTTTTAATGCTTATAATGAAAAAAGTATCACATGATGAAAAATCTACACAGAAAAATAAGAAAAAGTTCTAAAATCTCAGCATGAATGGGTATGAGAGATAGAACTAGGGTGATTTATTTTTCTATTTGTATTTCTAAAGATTCTTCAATGGATACTGTTAATATTATTTTGAGATATTTTGGAAGCATCAAAGAAAAGTACAATATAAATATGACTGATGAATACACCAATATCTTTCCACTATGTAGATGATTTTATGAATACTCATCTTTATGATCCTTGTTAAATAAAAGAATATCCTGGAGTTCTGAAGAAAAAAGATAGGAAATCAAATTCTACATTTGTGTATTCCAATTTTATTTTCTTTTTCTGTTAGGTGCATGAGTTTGAGAGGATTACATTTGTCCTTCACTTGTGTGAACAGGCAGAGTTAGACAACAGACAGAAAGTCTTTGTGAAACAGAAAGGTATAAATACAGTAAATTGCACAAGCAGAACTGACTTTGCTCCAGGCTGATCCATAGACTTAATGAAGGACACGTGTAGACTCAGCCAGGAGCTTGACAAGTCTGTACAGCTCATCCTATGTGAACCTGACTTAAAATATCTTTGCACAACTCTAGGAGCTATTTGCCTGTGGGCTCAGATAAGAACAATCTGAAAATAAGTGTCATCTACTCACGTACAATCCACCAAAATGCTGACAGCACAAGAGCTGTCCTCTTTTTATCTCTGCCTAGGTATTCCAGAACCCAGGAGCAAGAGTGGCCTTATCTGCTGAAGAATATAGGTAACATCAATGAGACCGAATGATAAAGGTCTTCCAGACTGTTATTATAGTATGCCCACTTGCCAAGCTACTTTAATATTTTAGAAATTATGGTTATAAGTAGGTCAACTAGGATATGAGTTCTTATCCACTTTGACCCAAGATAGAGTTTGAAATAGAGTTTTTGGTCCCTTGCTCTCTCTCTTGGGATTTTCTAATGTAGTATTGGCCAAGATCTAGATTTGTCTCTCTACCTTATATTATGTAGTAGATTGAGTTGGTAAAGCACAAAATTAGCATATAATATTCCTCTCTTTAAAAGTTAGTGTCTAACTGGGTGCTATGTGCACGTATATTTCTTCACATTAGACTTCAATATGATATATGCTTACAATGCATCAATAAAAGTATATTAGCAGGGTATGGTGACCCATGCCTGTAATCCCAGTACTCAGGAGGCTGAGATCGCACGTTTGAAGCCAGCCTCAGCAACTTAGCAAGACCCTCAGCAACTTAGTGAGACCGTTTCAAAATTAAGAAAGAAAATAGGTTCTGGGGGTGTAGCTCAGAAGTAGCATGCCTTTGGGTTCAATTCTCAGTACCAAAAAATGTTTATTAAAAAATAAAGAAAAGAACACTCATCTAGCATATACAAGCCCTTGGTTTGATCCCCAGAACTGCACACACATGCTTTTTAAAAGTACATATATTAAGCCAGGCATGGTGGCACAAATCTGTAATCCCAGCTACTCACTACTGAGGCAGGGGGATCGCAAATTGGAGGCCAGCCCGGGCAACTTAGCAAGGCCCTCTCTGAAAATAAAATGGGCTGGGAATGCAGCTCAATGGTAGAGTGCCCCTGGGTTCAAGCCCCAGCACTACAAAAGAAAAGAAAAAAGAAAAGGGCTTGAGATAGTGAGTTCAACCTTCCAGCATGTGAGGACATAGCAACAAGGTACCATGTTGGAAGGAGGAAGCCAGTCCCCTCCACACATTGAATACCCTGGGGTCTTATCCTTGGACTTGCTAGCCTCCAGAACTGGGGAGATCAAGTTCAGCTGTTAATAAATTACCCAGCCTAAGGTATTTTGTTACAGCAGTGTGAAGGGACCAAAGTGTGTGGGAATGCCTTCAACTCCCCTTCCTGTGGGAAGGACACTTTTGCCAACTATAGGATTCCTGGCTGACAGGTGTGGTTTTCATCGCTTTGAGTATATCAACCCACTGCATTCTGGATTCCAGGGATTCTGATGAGAAACTCAGTGAGGACCTTATGGGGAAATTATGATGGTAGGTCCCTTCCTCTAGGCCCCATGGATGTTAACAATGTGCCCTATGCTGTCTTAGGGAGTGGAGCATTTTGTTATAATATTATGATGTGAATGAAGTGCTACCATCATTTTGACACCAGCCATTCTGAGTTGAAAGAAAAAAGAATTTGAGCCAGGCATGGTGGCACATACCACCAGTACTTGGGAGGCTGAGAGAGGAGGATGGAAAGTTTGAGGCCAGCCTCAGCAACATAGCAAGGAACTCAGCAATTTATTGAGGCCCTGTTTCAAAAGAAAAGATAAAACAGGGCTGGGGACTGAGGGTGGAGCTCGGAGGTAGAATGCCAGAGTTCATTCCTACTACCATAAAAAAAAAAAAAAAAGGAATTTGATCCCTTGAGTTTAGATATGATGAGGTCTTTAAAAGCCAAAAATTTGCATCTCCCTGATTGCTAATGGTGTTGAATATTTTTCATGTATTTATTGTCTTTTTGTGTTGAATATTTTTTATATATTTATTGTCTTTTTGTATTTATTCTTTGGTGAAGTACATATTTAGTTCAATTGCCCATTTCTTGATTGGGTTATTTGTTTTTCTTTTTTTAGTATTAAATCTTTTAAGCCAGGCGTGGTGGTGCACGCTTGTAATCTCAGTACTTTGGGAGGCGGAGACCGGAGGATCCGGGTTCGCGGCCAGCCTCAGCGCTCTCTCTCCCTGTCTCTCTCTCTCCCTGTTTCTCTCTCTCCCTGTCTCTCTGTCTCTCTGTCTCTCTCTCTCTCTTTCTCCTTAGTGAGGCCCACCGCAACTTCGTGAGACCCGGTTTCAAAAATAAAAGTATAAAAAATAGGGCCGGGGGCGTAGTGCGGAGGTAGAACGCCCCTGCATTCAATCCCCGGTACGGCCCCCCCCAAAAAAGTATTAAATCTTTTAAGTATTTCGTGTATTCTAGATATTAGCCCTGAATCAGAGAAATAGCTGGCAAAGATTGTCTCCCATTCTGTAGGCTCTTTCTTTGAACTCTTGATGGTTTCCTTTGATGAATAGAAACTTTCTGGTTTAATTACAGATTTTAAGACTTGAAGTGAAAATGTCATTGCAGTATCCTACAAATTTTAATGTCTAAACAAGTAAACATCAGTCTCCATAACCCATAGAAGCAAAAAGCTTATTAAAGTGGAAAAGGTCCACAGTAGGCCACACCCAGCGAGGGAGCCTCAAGCACTGGCTATATAAGGCCCTGGCCACAGCTGGTGTTTTGTCCATGAGTACAGGGAGTCTTGGCAGTGACCTGTCAGACTCAAAGATAGCTTGTTTGGTGGTTTGGTGGGTTTGGATCAGATCTGTTGGGCTTTGTTGTTTTGTGTGTGGTTTTGTTTGTTTGGGTTTGTTATTTTGTTGTATTTTGTTTGTTGTTTTGTTGTTTTGTTTTGTAGCTAGCATTGTTAGTTGCTGTTGCAGCCTTCAATGGACAGTGCCAGGAGAGAGAGTTGTGAGGTGAGGCCAGGCCTCTTGGCCAGCTCTCCCTGTGAGGATGCCCTCAAGGGCCATTATGAGATCCTGAGGGACATTGGCGAGGGCATCTTTGTCTGGGGCAAAGTGGCCTCCATATCTTCACTGGGACCGAGGTGGCCATGAAGGTCCTGACTAAGGACAGGTATACACTCCCCCTCATTCTATCCACATGGATATAATGGAGACTGTAGAGAACCCGAAGGTGGTCCAGCTGTTCAAGACACTGCCAACTACGTCTACCTGGTGACGGAGCATGTGTGCGGAGGGCACTGGCTCACTGTGACCTGTATTATATGTACCTGTATTATATGTTGCTGCTGAGTGCTGGCTCCAAAGATTCACCTTGGATTTAACCAAGTGGCTCCAGTGAAAGGGGAGCAGAGGTATCATGGATTATTTAATATCAAAGTGTCTCCAGTGAAAGCAAACTGCTAAGAGGGACCATACCAACTCCCTGGACCCTGACATGCACCAGCCCAGCATGGATTCAGACAGCTGTAGGAGGGACATGGAAACTGCCTGGGCTTCTCCACAGGGATTACAGACTCAAGGCCATCTGGAGCCTCCTGGAGATGAGGGGCCCCTCCGCCCCCACCTGGAGAAATCTTAGAGACTTTTTCCTGGGAAACTTCCCCTGCCCTGAGATAGTTCTTAATAAATTTCTGTTTCTTATGAATCTTAGAATAAAATTGATGATCCTGAAAGATGAAAAAAGCATCTATAATGACTTATAGCAATGATAGTTGTTTACAAACAGTACAGTGTTTTTTTTGCCAAAAAGCTATTCTTAACCACTTTATTCTAAAATGAATTCCTTCTCCAGTAAAATAATAAAGAATTTTAAATGAACTTATAAAGAAATGTGGCATTTTATTTATTTTTTGTGGTACTAGGGATTGAACCCAGAGGCATTCTACCTCTGAGCTACACCTCCAGCCCTTTTTATTTTGATTTTTTTGTTTTATTTTGAAACAAGTTCTCACTATGTTGCTAAGAGTCTCACTAAGTTGCTGAGGCTGGCCTGGAATCTGTGATCCTCCTGTCTCAGCCTCCCAAGTACAGGCCTGGCTTTGGAATGTGGAATTTTAAACAAGAACATTTCTTCTTTTGTGATTTAGAATGGTCATAAAGAAAAAAACCTGGATTTTTAATTAGAAAAGAATCAGTTCTAGTCCACAACTTTTGACCTTGGGCAAGTCACTTAATGAAGATTCTCTTATATTTATCTTTAAAATGAAACTAATGACACCTGTGTTCCCTATCTTAAAGGACATATGGAAAGATAGGTGAAATTAGTAGGTGAAAGTGCTTGGCAAGTACTTAAGATCTTTGTAAATCTCAAGGTAGACATGATGTTTGTTAAGTACATAATAGCTCGTTTTGATTGCTTCATCTGGATTTGTTTGCTTTGCCATGTTGATCTGGCTCAAACAATAATTAACCTAGACCTTAAATAGAGAGGTAGACTTGGAATAAAGACCATTAAGCATGTTAATAGAGATGCATCTAGGTCTTTAGTGTTCAGAAATAACTGCCCCCTGGGTAGCTCCAAGGCATTTATGCCCTCATCTTGGACATTCCCAGAAATGGATTACTTTAGATTTCCATTAAGCCACCATTTTTGAGGGGGCACAGAATGAGAGGCATACTTAACGTATTTTTAGTATTCTATGTGTGTCTACATCTAGATATGAAGCAATCTTATACAAGTAACTTAAATCTCATGGGGTTTTATGTGTGTAGATCTATATCTATATATCTTGAACCTAATTCCTCATACATACATGTGGCATTATATAATATCCATTTCCCCAGTAAGGAAATCTAGACATAGAGTAGAAAAATTAAAGATCACAAATAAGTCATTTTTTTTTTTTTGCGGTACCGGGGATTGAACCCAGGGGCGTTCTACCTCCGCGCTATGCCCCCGGCCCTATTTTTTTATGCTTTATTTTTGAAACCGGGTCTCACGAAGTTGCAGAGGGCCTCATTAGGTAGAGAGAGAGAGAGAGGGACAGGGACAGGGAAAGAGAGAGAGAGAGAGAGAGAGAGGGAGGAGAGAGGAGAGAGGAGAGGTAAATCGCGCGCGCCCGCGCATGCGCGCTGAGGCTGGCCGTGAACTCGGATCCTCCGGTCTCCGCCTCCCAAAGTACTGGGATTACAAGCATGCACCACCACGCCCGGCCAAATAAGTCATTTTTGTTATAGATGATGTTGAGTTAAATGGAGAGAGGATTAGAATTCAAACTCCTAAATTGAAATAATGTTTCTGATCCCAAACTATATTATAGTTCTATAACTTTGCGCGCTCTCTCTCTCTCTCTCTCCCTCCTGTATCTAACTCCTTTCTCTAACACCAGCAACACCAACATTACCTTCTCAGAGAAATATTCCCACAGGTGGTTAGATGCCCCTCCTACATGCGCTCACAATTCTAACAAAGCATTGATTACATACCATCGTTTGTTGGTTTTCTTCTGTCTCACCCACTGGTCTTTGAAAGTCTTTATCATTCACAGAACATAATGCTCAGTGCATAGGTAAATGAAGTTTTAATGTTACATGAAACAATGTATATCTGATTCTAAAGACCTACCTAGATTCCTGATAAATTGCAGAAACACCTGCTTGACTCTCCTTGGTACTAAGAGTCTGAATTGTTTTCCTAACATCTGGTGATAGTTATCTCCACATTTCTACATTCTCACTGTTCTCTCTGTTCTTAGCAAGAGCAGGGGGAGTTATTAATGAGTTCGAGCCTGGTTATCTGTATTTTACTTTTACTGTTTAGACTGACCCATTATAATTCAGTAGGTGTCACACACACACACACACACACACACACACACACACACATGCGCGCACAAGTGTGCGTACTTTGGTTTGTTGGTTGGTTGGTTTTCTTGAAGCTCAACCCCCATTTTGATATTGTACTCAAATTCTCACGTATGTGTGTGCCAGAATCTGGGTCTTGGAATGCCACTCTTCCACTATACCCTCTCTGATAAATTTCTATGTTCTAATTTTCTGCAATATTTTTTGAAGTTCTGATACATTTTATTATTGTTTAGCAAATGTTCAATCTGCTCCATCCCACCCTTCTTGTTGTGGGATTTGTGCAGTTCCCCTCCATATCAGTTTTATGCTTGACTGTGATTATCTTTGGGCAATGGAATGTAGCTGAAAGTGACAGCCTGCTAGTTTTGTTTTGTTTTGTGGCACTAGGGATTGAACTCAGAGGCGTTCTACCTCTGAGACTCTTAACCTTATTTTTTATTTTGTTTTGAAACAGAGTCTTCCTAGGTTAACGAGAGTATCACTATTTGTTGAGGCTGTCCTCTAACCTGCAATCTTCCTGTCTCAGCCTCCCAAGTACGGGAATTACAAGTGTGGGCCACCATGACTGGCTTAACCTGCCAGTTTTGAGTAGAGACTGTGAGATGTATTGTGAGTTTTCTTAAGCCACTTGAGTTCTAACCCTCTATCATGATAGAATATTTTTCCCTTCAAGCCTGGTGTTCACAGGCTTTGCATCCTAAAGAAAAAACTTTTTAATAATGATCACTTTCCTTCTTTGAGGCATTTCAAAATCAGATCTGTACATGGATTCTTTTTCAGCAACATTTGGCTTGTCCTAATGTTTGCTATTTTGTATTGGACTTCTAGAATCTCCCCTGTTCTGTTCCACAGGCAAACTTCTTCTCTGGTACTGTATTTGGTCTGTGAATGAAAGTAATTACAATGACTTTTAAAACCAAAGCTCAAGTTTCATCTTAACCAGAATGTTTTACAATTCACCCACTGTCTCTTAATTATACCAGTTGTCCTCATGAACTTAATTATTCTACTCAGACCTCCAGACTTTCTTCTGGTAGATTGTCTACTTCTCTAGATCTGCCCCCATCCCCATCCCCATCCCCACCATAACACTATTGTATACAACAGTCCATCTACTCATAGAGATTTATTGGTTTGGTTTATCAGACTCAGAAATAATATTGTTGATAGCACATTAAAACAAAATCTCTAAAAATAATGACAATATTCAAGTGTATTCTGAACTTATATAAATGAGGCAAATGAGTTAACATTTTATGAATCAAAAAGATAAATTTTATATGTGTTAATGATGAGGTAGAATAGAAAAGATAGAAATATTAGGCAGAAAGAAGACATTGGGAAAATATAGACTTAAAATTTTGAAAGTTCAAAATCTAACTCCACCCTATAGGGTGTGTTCAGCCAGGCAAAAGCCTTAATGAGTCCACACCCTTAATCACAATGAGTGATTAAGGACACAAGTGAGGAGGACAAAGATCAGACTCCACTGCCTATCTGTTACCAGGAAAACTGAGGACTAAGAGGAAGTCCTGCCCTCCACTGTGTGACCCTATCTACCCCCTCCTATAAAAGAACTGAGACAGCACGTGGACTCTCTCTTGCTTGCGCGTATGGATGGATGGGCACAGAGAGACTCACTCTCCCTCTTTTGAGATGGCCCTCAACCTGTATCCCCACCTTTCTTGAATTAATTAAACATTTGCCTTTTTCTGATGGCACATGTTGAAATTCTTTTTCATCATGGAGGCCAAGGACCCCTCAGAATTAGCGTGTCTCCCCATGACATAATCTGGCGCCCAACATGGGGATTCAGAAAAAGTCAGCAGTGGTAAGTTTTAAAAATGTTTGGATTTTTCTCATCCCTATTTTTAAATGTTCTATTTCTGTGTTGGGGGAGCTGGGTGGAAGTATGTGAGTTAGAGAGGTGAGTCCCTGGGTCACCTGTCCATCCCCGGAGGCAACCTGAATGCTTTCTTCCCAGGTGGGGGAAAGTGGGGGGAGGCTGGGACTCCGGCCACCGCTGCGAGACTGCTCCACCTCTGCTGCAATCCGCAGGAGGATTTGGTGTAGCTGGCGGCACAAGCCGCCATGGCACAGGCTGTCACCACCCCCTCTGGCCAAGTGCCTGCTGGCTGCCGAAGACAGGCAGTGCCCTACTTGCTAAAACCAGTGCCTAGCTATGGGAGTAATGGGAAGAGATCTCTCTTTCCCTGTCTGTCAATTTCTTGCTCCCTTCATTTTTGGCCAAAGCCATTCTCCCTTATAAGATGAGTGTTTAAAAGCATGAAAAATGGGGTGCTTTTTAAGATTTGGATCTTGGCAAATTAGTGGCCAGGAGCACAATAGCAGTGGGCAGTGGCCCCTGCACTGCACAGCCCAACCCTAGGTGCTGACCATGTGGCCAGGCCAGGCTGGGCCAGGCGGCAGCAGCCAAGGATTCCCAGCACCATAAAGACCAAGCCCTAAAACCTATGTTTTTTCATGGGAATTGGTGATATGTGCAGTTACTAGATTTATATTTAGTTTTTAGATTTTTGTGGAGAAGTTTTAAATCAGTTAGAATCCTGTTTTAGTAGGGAAGAGAAAAGTTTGCTCTAAAGCTTTTTGTACAAATTAAAGAAAATGTAAACTTTAAATGTCTTTATAAAATTAAGTGCTTGTTTCATGCTCCAGCTAAGCCACGTGGACATTTTCAGATTTTGCCTAAAGTATTAAGAGGGAACAGTGCCATTTACTGGAGATAGAAACTGTTTACCTAACATGTGCTTTGTTTTACAGAGAAGGAATACCAGAAATCTCTTGTTCTTAATTTTTAAGAGCATTCAAATTGCTGGGGTGAGATATCAGTGATGTGGTTTTTAAGAAACTTTTTGTTTTGTTTGTTTGTCTTTTTGGTAGGGGCTAGACATAGGGACTAGCACCCTGAAACATAGGGGCTAAAGAGAGCACCCTGGAACTGCATTTTGGGGTCAAGAATGCTTGAATCACCAATAATTTGCAGTTGATTGAAGCTGATAAGAATGGACAGGGTTCATTAAAATTGGGCTGCAACTCATGGCAGGAAAAGGGGTTGAGCCTAGACAAGAGACCCCTAATATGCCACCATGGAGAGATTGACAGCTGGTGGGGGACAGACTGTGATCTGATCCCAATAGTTTTTTATTTTGTCTCGTTTGTCCTAGTTGTGTGTTTTTTCTCTTTTCTTAAAGCATGCAAAAGAGTTACAAGATCATGGGTTATTCGATATCTATCCCTGAGAACTTATTCCTGAGAACATATTAAATAAGTAAAATGCAAAAAATTTAGAAAAATAGGAGGAAACTAGTTTTTTGTTACCTGGCTTAGCCCTAATGTAAATTAGAGAATAGAGGCTTGTTCTGTAAGTGGAAAAGGAAATGGGCAGAGATCTAAATATATTGGTTTTTTTTCCCCTTGAGAAATATAACGTGAGATGTTTGCTAACGGGTCTGCCTTATTGGTGATAAAGTGGCCACCTGAAAATTTTTTCAGTGTTACCCATGAATCACAGTCCCTGTTTCACACATCCCCTACTCTATGAGCATCCATGTTTGTGTCCTCAATTATCTATTACTCATTGTGTCACAAGACAGACATCTTTAATGGGTTATATTTTTATTTTGGGAACTATACATATAGCTCTATGTCTAGTTATCTATAGAGATTCAATGCCTGGCAAATTAAAGCTATATGGTACCAAAATTAGCTTGTATAAAAAGCACTCACAAGTTAAAAAAAATGGATTCAAATTTTTTTTTGTTCACATGACTTAAGTCTTTAATAAATAAGTTTTAAGTGTGTTGGTAAAATAAAAGTAACATCATAAAAGGGATTAACAGATATTTTCAGGTTAGCTAATTAATATTATATTGTCTGTTTAAATTACAATGTTCATTGTTTTATTTAGGATTTTATTTTGTTAAAGTAAATGACTTAAAGTGCTGACTGGCTATTAAAATGGGTAAATTAGATAAATGTAAATAAGTTTTTTAAGTGGTTTTTAAACAATAAATCTAGCTTGTGTATAAGTAAGTTAAAAGCTGAACATACAACTGCTAAATATGAAGTAATCTTGGCTTAATATCAGCAAAGGACTATATTTGAGTCTATTAAGACTCAAATTTAAGACCTGGTTTACATCTGTTTGCCTTGACTGAGTAAGTGTCTTATTATTATATAAGAAAGATGTAACTGTCTATCAAATAAGAAGCTTATTTCTGATTATTAATGCTGTTCTCTAAGCTTATAAAAGTCTAGTAGTATTCTTTGATTTTTGTCCTATGCTGTTAACTACATAGACTTGTACTTGTAGTTATCTTATTGAGCCACAAATTCTAAATTTCATTCCAATGGTTAAATTAATATATGTTAAGGTTATGTTAAGGTTAAGTTAATATATATTAACTTCTATGTAACTATACTGTTAATTATTACTGGCTCCTTTATAAGTTAAATATATATATGTTTCCTAAGTATCTTCTAAAATGCAAAACTTATGAAAACATTTTGTTCTCTAATCAAAATTATTAATAGTAATAGTTTTTTAAGGTTTTTATATTTGTGTATTCCTAAGTTGTATTATGATCTTCAGGCAAAGATAATTAGAGGTGATAAAACACTTGGCATTCCAAGTCATGCCACTGATTTTTAAAAATTGGGTAATTATATATATATATATATATATATATATATGTATTTCATATGTAATTATATGTGTCTATGTATAGTCAAATTTAAATGGGGAACAAAATATATTGAGTACCTGTTCCTTTTTCTATGACTGAGCTAGTCTAGTGTAAAAAATTGTGTCAGTTTTCAGAGGACCCTGATAAATTTATAAATGAGTTTCAAAACCTGGCTATTATGTTTGATCTAATATGGGTAGATCTTCATGTGATCCTCTCTACTTGCTGCACTCCTGTAGAAAAGGCTCCTATACAGAGCAACAAAGACATTTGGTAATAAAATCTATGTCCAAGATCAGAGGCAGCCTACAGGAAAGAGGTTATCCCTGGCAAAACCTTAACTAAAATTATCAAAGCAAGAGTGAGGACCTTAGCAAATGAAATCATATGGTCACATGATTAATTAAAAAAATGAGGAGATGTATAAATAAGGCAGTTAATTATGATAAGATGAGAGTAGTAACACAAAAACCAAATAAAAATCCTGCCATGTTTCTGGGACCCTTAACTAAGACTCTGGAGGCATACTCATATTGACCCAGAGTCACATAAAGGGCAGATATTATTGGGGACTTATTTTATTAGCCAGTCAGCCCCAGATATAGCCCCTGATATTAAGAGAGCACTCCAGAAACAGAAAATGGGACCTCAGACTCCCATTGATTGCTTTTTAGATTTGGCCTTTGGGGTTTTCAACAACATAGACAAGGTAGATGAAATTAAAACACCAGAAGAGACAAATACAGGCATAAGGACAAGCCCACTTAATTGCCCTGACATTGGGTAATAAGTCCCTGCCCCCTCAGAGATACCCAAAGTCTCCTGCTGGAGAGAGGAGAGGAATTTGAGGCCTGACATCTGCCATTGTTGCAAAGAGCCTGGGCACTGGGTCAAGGACTGCCTTAGCCGGAGTCCATCTGCATCTGGAATGTGCCCCCTCTGTAAAGAGAAGTGTGATTGCCCTCACCTCTGAAGGGAAGTGAGGTCATCTGCTCCCATCATGGCTGCCCTCAAAGACTGAGGATGCCCGAGGCTTAGCAAAGCTCCCTCTGATCAGTCCTCTAACCAGCTGGACAATAGCCTGGGTGACTCGACGTGGCAGGTAAAGATATCAATTTTCTTTTAGATATGAGGGTTCAATCCTCTGCTATGCTTATCTCTCCTAGGCCTTTTTCTAAAGAGACATGTATTGTAACTGGGGTTGATGGCACCCCCAAGGCCATAAGATTTACAATGCCTTTAACTTGTAGATTTAGAGAGCTAATCTTTACCCAAGCCTTCTTAGTTCTCCCAGAGTATCCCACAGCTGTTAAACTACAGGGACACAATTCCTGGATTCATATGTCTAGAATTAAACCTGTGCCTCTTGAGACTTTACAGTATCAAGGCTCTGAGGTCAGGAATAAGCCTCCAGATGCTATGACCTGCGAACACTATACCTGTGAGCCTTTAGAAGATTTAAAGGTGTTATTCAAAATCCAAAAACTGAATCAGGATAAGTTTTATTTTTGTGCTTTTTCCTTATAACTATTATCTGTTATGTCTATCCAGACTAAAAGATGTCAACTTATTTGTCTCCTAATTTCTACATCATTCTTCCAGGGAAAAGCAAACTTTCTCCTGGACTGGGCACAACAATATACCAGAGGTATTGATAAAGGTGCCTGTTAAACTTGTGCACTAAAACCCACTTCCAGTTCATCTGGATTACCTTAATAGATGTTGCTCTTTCAAAAAGATGATTGGTTAACATCTTGGTGTCTTGGGTCCCGCCCAAGAGTGACGCGAACTGGACAGGGAGATGAGCATCGACGGCCCGGACCACCCCTCCTCCGGACCGGAAGCCATGTCTTGCATGAACTCGTTTATTAGAAAGCACATCTCTCTTTTATAGTGGAGGCGGTACAGGAAGTTCGCAATGAGTAGGGTGTGGCACCACGTTCTCCTGGGATCTATTATAGGTAGAGACACCTGTCGTCTATGAGTACGGAAGGAGGTAACTACCTATCACAGCTCTCTTGAGGCTACCTCTGGAACTACCTGCGGGACCTCACCTGAGGAATTCGCCAGCACCATCTTTGCCATTAATATGCTGAATTACTGCCACGTGGGAGAGGCCCGGTACTACAGAGCAGGCTTCTGCCAGTCCACCAGGCCCTTTCATGGCACTGGGTAGAGGGCCCAGCATTGGTGGGATAAAATTCTCATTTTCTTGGCTAGTATACTTTATATTGGAATGCTCTTCTGTTTTTTAAATTGCTGTTGTTGGTGGCTAATATCTCACATTTTTATGCCTCTTTTCCAGAACATCAGAGGATGATAGTTTCACAGCCAATCAATAACCCTGGCCTTCCTGCATCTCCTTTAGATCAGTTAGAATGAGACTTTGGGTCCCTTGGATAGGCAGGTTGACAAGGTTCCCTTGTCAGCTGAGAAGAAGTTACAGATGTCGGACTTTTGCCCTTCAGCACCCCTTAAGATTAAGGGACCAAAGTCTCAGCGGGGAGGATGATGAGGTAGAATAGAAAAGATAGAAATAATAGGCAGAAAGGAGACATTGGGAAAATATAGATTTAAAATTTTGAAAGTTCAAAATCTAACTCCACCCTATAGGGTGTGTTCAGTCAGGCAGAAGCCTTAATGAGTCCACACCCTTAATCACAATGGCTCCTCTCCACACCTGAGATGCTTAATGTAAGTAGGGTGGGTGAGGACGACAAAGGTCAGACCCCACTGCCTATCTGTTGCCAGGGAAACTGAGGACTAAGAGGAAGTCCTGCCCTCCACTGTGAGACCCTACCTACCCCCTCCTATAAAAGAACTGAGAAAGCATGTGGACTCTCTCTTGCTTGCTTGGATGGATGGATGGCCACAGAGAGACTCGCTCTCCCCCTTTTGAAATGGCCCCCAACCTGTATCCCCAACTTTCTTGAATTAATTAAACCTTTGCCTTTTTCTGATGTCACATGTTGAAATTCTTTTTCATCATGGAGGCCAAGGACTCCTCAGAATTAGCATGTCTCCCCATGACATTAATATTCTTTTTAAGTAAACTTGGACAAAATGTGTTTAATTATTAACTTTAATTTATGTTTTTAGTTATAAGAATTGATTTAATTCAATAAGCATTCCAAAGTTCTTTCTTTTTAGTTATGGCTAAAATGTTTTCTGGGGAGGTTAGAATTCAGACATAAAAATTGGAGGTTCATTCTTCACAATTGCCATAATTTAATTTTCTCTCCAAGGGCAGAGTGATGATTTTCTACTAGAATAATCTGTAAGTAAGAAAAACACTGTGTTTTTTTTTTTTGGGTAATCCAGTTTAATGATGTAACTACAGAAAGAAGAGTTTTTCTTATGTGTTGTGTACCTTAAATAGCCTTGTGGTTATCCTCTTTCACAAGAATATTTTCTCTTGCCAATATTGCAGAATGATGTGTCTGTCTACCCTCTAGATTAGTGGCAAAAGGGAGTTGGTATTTACTGACTTTTCTTCTTAAGGGGTGGATGAAATCTGAAGCCATAGAAATAAGCAAATATAGAAATTGTAAGTCTATTTACTCACAGTGTGGTTCTTTAGTTTGGTTTTTAAGTTCTATTGGAAAACAGGTAGCCTTGGGAAAGTAAAATCCCATAAGTAGTAAATTCTAAAAAAGAAGCAATTATGTAAGTCCCCCTCAAGTAATTTCATAATGCTTAAGAATTATTTCAAATTTAAGAACTCTTAACATATAAACCTTTATCCTTTTAGCCAGAATATTTTCTTGGGTTTTCATTCTTTTAAGGGGCACAGATGTTTAAAATATTAACCTTTTTTAATCTGCTAGTTATGTCTTAATGCGATTTCTTTTCTTGCTGAAAAATAATCATTTGATCCCAGTTATGATAAACATTCTATAAATTTCTGTAATCCTTGCCTTTAAATTTTTTCAGCCAGTACTGGAGGCACACACTTGTAACCCCAACACTTGGGAGGCTGAAACAGGAGGATCGCAGGTTCCTGGCCAGTCTCAGCAACTTAGTGAGGCCCTCTTCAACTTAGAAAGGCCCTCCACAACTTCACAAGAATTAATTTCAAAATAAAAAATAAAATAGGGCTGGGGGTGTAGCTCAGGGGTAGAATACCCCTAGGTTCAACTTCCAGTACCACACAAACTTTTTTCTTAAACCTTTTACTCTAGCTGAGGTTTATTTGGTTTGTTGTTCAAAACATATTTCTAAATTTTCTTTGAAAATTTCTATTTAGTTACTATGTGCTTCTATTTAGTTATTATTTTAAAAATAATCATTTTAAACCCCATTGTTTGGCAATCAGAAGGAATCTTTTTAGGGTTTAAATTTCAAAAAATTAATCATGACATACATATACAGTAATTAATGATGTACATGTAAGCAAGTACAGTAATTTTAACCCAAAAATCTGTTTAAGAAAATTTTGAATTCCCTAGTATGTCTTTTAACCATGTTACCACCATCCTTCAGAAGTTAATCATCCTCTTATTTTCTTCATAATTTTCTGGTTTTGCAATTTCTGAAATTTATATAGTATGGTAATATGTATGTTAGATTGCCACTTGCTTTTTTCCCTCACAATATTTTAAAAATAAAATTCTTCTATATGAAATGAAAAGTTGCAGTTCAGTCATTTTCACTGTTTGAGATTTCTACTGTATGAATATTGACAAAATGTACTTATTCATTCCCTTATCTATGGACATTTGCTTTGTTTTAGGATTTTGCATTCATATAATGCTCCTGTGAATATTATATTTCCTATAAAATTTTTAGACAAATATGGGTCTTTCTTGGATTTTTATTGTTCAAATGTCCATATGTTTATTGCTGTACTCATACTCGATACCAATAGGCATTTTAAAGATAATTAGAGCCGTGTGTGGTGGACATGCCTGTAATCCCAGTACTGTGGAGGCTGAGAGAGGAGGATCACAGCTTCAAGGCTAGCCTCAGCAACTTAGTGAGGCTCTCTGCAACTTATGAGACCCTGTTTCAAAGTAAAAAATAAAATAGGGCTGGGGATGTAGCTCAGAGGTAGACTGTCCCTGGGTTCAATCCTCAGTATCATACACACAAACAAAAGATAATGAGAATCGTTTAAGATAAGTTATTACGGACTATATGATCATATTAAATTTGTGTGTGTGTGTGTGTGTGTGTGTGTGTGTGTGTGTGTGTGTGTACTGGGGATTGAACCCAAGGGCATTCTATCTGAGCTACATTCCCAGCCCTATATATATATATATTTTTTTTTTTTTGAAACAGGGTCTCATTGATTGCTGAGAGTCTCACTACATTGCTGAGGCTGTCCTTGAACCTGTGATCTTTCTGTCTCAGCCTCCCAAGTATCGAGATTACAGATATATAAAAAATTCTATCCAAAATACAAGCATAAGAAGCATTATATATGGTTATAAGATATGAAGGGACTTTATTCATAGAGAGAAAAGCTGTATAAGCTAAAATCCCTATAAAATCTCTAATGAAAAAATATGAAGTGATTACATGTGAGCTTTTAAAAAATTATTAGATTTATATTTCTTGAATTGATTGCTGGGTGTTAGTAATATGCTTACAGTGCCAATCTCTGATTAAAGTCTAAGTCCTATTACCAGTCTGTTATTTCTATTTTTTTTTCTCTTAGAGACTATAACTAGCTTAGGATACCCACATCCCCAAAATTATGTCAGTAGTAATAATACATAACTTTTCAAAATCCATTTCCTCTTTGGATGTCATGGTTTCAATGGTACCTTCTATTAGTGAAGGTAACTAGTTTACTCCATTTTGAAGGGGAGACTGAAGCAGAGTGATTGTCCATAGTAAACTGATTATCTGTGGTATAGTTGGGAATAATCTCTTTCAGGGCATTCTTCCTTTGAGCAGGGTCTCACTAAGTTGCAGAGGGCCTTGCTAAGCTGCTGAGTCTGGTCATGAACCTGCAATCCTCCTGTCTCAGCTTCTCAAGTACTAGGATTAAAGGCATGCACCACCATGCCTGGCTCCTCCTGTCTATATTTTTAAGAGTAGGTTTAGAATAATAGACCATTGATATTGGAATGAGGAGGAAAAAGCATACTGGCATATATAGTGTATAATATTTCCCAATGGAAACAAAGTATAGATTAGCAATAAAACATAACCTGTAATTAAATAAACAAACATTAGGGCAGACAATGTAAATGTAATAAATAAATAAATATGTAGGCAGTATAAGCTATAGATTGAGAGCAAGGGTTTTGGCCATTTGTACCTGAGATGGGCCCTGATTGTGCACATGTTGAGTGAAGTTGGGCATATTACTAAGATGCTCTGCATGGAGCCGCTTCAACTATGAAATGAAGATAAAAATATCATCTTCAGATAGTTGTTTTAGAATTGAGATTTTACACCAAATTCTTGTAATTTCTGACTTCTATAAGTACTAAATCTATGTTAACCATAAGAGCAATTCTAGGAAAAATGTCATCCCTTGGAAAAGTATAGTAAAAATAGCACATTGTATAAGCACTGTATCAGTGAAAATTGGTACACTCCTTTAGGAAAAGCCATGGCTCTAACTTTCACAACACACACAGTTGTTAAGTAGTCTATTCCCTAACACACCATCTCTAGACACCTGTGTTAATGGTAGGACCTTAAAATTGGAAAAATACAAGAAATAACCAGAAAGAACCAATAATAAATTTAACTTGATAGAATGCTTTCCAACCTAACAATGGCAATTATTAAGACGATGATGAGACATAAAAATGCTTACAAAGTTATGCATGAGTGTGAACTATGTAAAACATTGATGAGCTAGAAGGGAACACAGTGTCCTGTGGACAGTGACTATGAATAAGCATGGATAGGGTCATGTAGGGGGAAGCCTACTGACAATATTTGGCATTCTTCACATCTAAGAAAAAAATAGTGCAGCACTTTAAATCACCTGTGGTTTTCTTATTCCATTTAGGAGTAATATGTGAGCATTTACCAAGGGCCTGATATACTTCACATTAACTCAATCTTTTCTCATAAGCTATCCCAGTCAACTCCCATTCTCTATGTATTCACTTAAATATTTCATCAAGAATGTGGCAATAAAAAGTTGATTAAATGCAAAGTTCTCTGGTAAAAGAATTAAACAAGATATGATATTCAAGTGTAATTTCTGAGCAGCATGGCTACATAATTGTACACTGAATACAAAGAGATTCTTTCTCATCTTTACACTGTTCAGCAGCCAAACTTGTTTTTTCTATAATAGGACTAATGGATTACAAGTACAAACCCAGTTCATTGGCCTAAACAAGTTATGAGTTTGCGAAGGTATAGAGATGTGAAAATGAGCTTGCTGGTGATGTTTCAGACTCGGCAGTTCATTGACAGCTGCTATTACTGGCATTTGTTAGAATCACCAAACCCCAAAACTCCAAACATTTTTTTAATCCATAGAAGATAAGGTTTTATAAGTGATTAGTCTGTGAGGAAAAAAACTTTTACTGGCCTGTATGAATTTGCTTTATTTCACCTAATTCAGACTCTCCTACCTTTCCTCCACCAAAAAAGTATGTCATTCTTGTAAATTATACATACTGGATGGCTTTTCAGTTGGCACTGTCTAAAGGTATTATTCAATCACACAACAAAGATTTATACTTTAATAGTGATAGATTCTATGTTTCACAAAGGTGGGTAGAAGATGGAATGGAATACAGGCAATAGCTTTTTTGTTCCCCCAGAGACATAGACAGAGGTTTGTTCAGGAAAGTAAGAAATACACATTCATCTCAAAAGGGAGATGGACCATCTCAAGAGGGAGAGAAGACACTTTGGGAGTGCAGGACTCTTCTTTTACAGGGGACATTCATGAGTG
Source organism: Glis glis (assembly GCA_004027185.1). Lineage (NCBI taxonomy): Eukaryota > Metazoa > Chordata > Mammalia > Rodentia > Gliridae > Glis > Glis glis. The sequence goes on from PVJS01037454.1 coordinate 19,706, forward strand.
GTGGGCAGGAGTTTGGTGAGGATGACCTCCAATAGTCACAAGGTGAGGATGACCCCCAGTAGTCACAAGCTAAGGATGAAGCTGAGGATGACCCCCTAGTAGTCACAAGCTGAGGATGACCCCCAGTAGTCACAAGCTGAGGATGACCCCCAGTAGTCACAAGCTGAGGATGACCCCCAGTAGTCACAAGCTGAGGATGACC